>JAQQSW010022671.1:0-10414 GCA_028646575.1 Pseudocheirus occidentalis
GAATTTAAAGCTCTGCAATACCTGCAACTAGGAATTAAGATGTACAGGGGCTGTGGTAGGGAGACCTTCCGTGCCCTACCAGAAGGGTAGAGAGCAGACCAGGGGAGGGACTCTACAGTGGGATCCCTGTTTTGGGCTTGGGGTAGGGGAAAGGCGGGGAGAAAATTTGTAATTCAAAAATCTCATGAAAATGAATGATGTAAGCAAGAAAACAAATAAAATTAATTACAAAAATAAAGAATGGTAAACCTAAATAAGAGATAAGTTGGGGTAGGGGAGAGAGAGCATGAAAATAAGTTCTAAGTCTTGGAAAAGAAATTAGACAGGGGGTGGCTAGGTGGCGCAGTGAATAGAGCACCAGCCCTGGAGTCAGGAGTACCTGAGTTCAAATCCGGCCTCAGACACTTAACACAAAAAAACTAGCCGTGTAACCTTGGGCAAGTCACTTAACCCCAACTGCCCTCCAAAAAGCAAAAACAAAAAAAAAGAAAAGAAATTAGACATATGGAAGAGGTATTACTTGTGTTCTCCTTGGAAAGGAAAGCAGATGTCATAGAAAGAGAAACTGAGCTTGACAAGAGGAAATGCTTTTTTATAAATTAGACCCGTCTAAAAATGTAATAGTATTCCCTGGGACGTAGGGAGTTTGCCCTCTTTAGAGCTCTTAAAGTGACATATAGTTGGCCTCTCAGCAGAAATACTATTGAGAGGATTTTTCTTCAAGTAAAGATTGTCCTATATGCCCTTTGATCGTCCTTTCAAATCTGAGAGGGGATATATTTGTTTATTTGAGTGACAGAATTGAAAGAATGTTGGATTTCTAGTCAGAGGATCACAGATCAAATCCCAGTTCTGTCACTTCTTGGCAACTAAGACCTTGGCCAAATTGATTAACCTTTCTGGGCCTTAGTTTCTTTAATCTGAAAATGATCGGGCTGAATTAAATGAGTTATTAGACCCTTTCATCTCTAAGTCTATGAGAAGGAACAATGAATTTGCACTAAAAAAAGAGTTCTATTTACATAAATACACTTACAAAAGCACAGAAGTGCAACTTGTAAGGTATTGAACAAGACTCTTTTCACTTCCTATGTCCTGTTTCTTTATTTATAAAATGAAGAACTTGAATTGTAGTATATCCAAGGTCCCTTCCATCTCCAATTCCAATTATTCTATATCTTGTGTGTGGTCATTCATCCCAAGTGTTAATACAGGTATTAAAATCCAACTCTGACTAGCATCGGATTCACTTTGTTTTCAATTGTACACACATTCCTGCATTCCCAGATTATAATCCAGGACAGTAGTTTATAAATAGTTGTAAATTAATTAATATTCATTAAAACAAATATTCATAAGGAAAAAATAATTTGGAGCACCATGCTTCAAATTCTGATAATTTATTGACATTGTTACACATCACAGGTTTCAGAGTTAGGGACCTTGGGAGCCATCTATTGCAAATTTATCCCCAAAAGAATCCCCCCTACAATATACCTAACAAATAGTCATTTAGCCTTTTCTCAGAAGACCTTGAATGAGGAGATCCAATTACATTTTAATTGTTAGGAGGTATTTTTTTCCTTATATCAAACAAACATTTACTTTTTTGCCACTTCAAACTATTTCTTCTTTGTTTTCAGCTTTGGCTATTCATTTTTCTTGTCTATGTCTTCAGTTACCATATCTGAAAAATTAGGAGCTTGGGCTAGATGGAGTCTAAGGTCTTTTCCAACTCTAAATCTTTGCTTTTTCTTTGCTATGACATGGATTTATTTATAATGGAGTTCAAATCATTCTCCATTAAAATTCATAGCAGCTTACTGTATCATAAAATTCCAGATGAGAGCCCTTGACCAGATTCCTATCTTTTTATTCCAGAATGATTTTACAATAATAGGGAAAGTGTCTCTTATTCATACTTTAAGGTTATATCTTCTGTTAGATACAGTGATAAGTGCCGTGGTCTCTATTGCAGCTAACATTGAAAAATCATTCTGTGTTCAACATAAATTTTGCATCTAGCTAGTGTTCCTCTTATCTATTTCCTGTTAACCTGTTAGTGTTTCCTGTTGAAGATTTGTTTCCATTTGCTCGGTTCTCATCTTATATATACCAGTTTATGTATATGTTGCTCCCACACTAGAAAGTAAATTCTTTGAAGATATTAACAATTTTTGCATTTTGTTTGATTCCTCATGTTTAGCATAGTGCCTTGCATACACTAAGTCCATGATTAATGATTGTTGATTGATTCTCACTATGAAATAGCTTGAGAGATGACTGAGTCGTGGATTTTATCCATTTCTCCCCTTTCCTGTCCCTCTACCAATTTCAAAGGAACTAAAATAAAAAAAAAGAATTTATCAGATAGGATCTGAAACATTTTAGTAAATTCAATTTGTGTGGAATGCCAAGGTAATGGAGAATGAGCCAGTCCAAAAGACAGATGTGAAAACTGTCATGAAAGGAAAATAATTCAAGAGCAAAGTGTTCCAGGGCCTCATATTGACAAGGACATGAAATATGATCAGAAGATAACATTCCTCAGTGAAGGTGACTAGCAGCCTGCACTGGAGCAAGGAGATAACATTATGCCTTTGGAGAAGAAGGAAAACATTATATTTAAACAAGGTGAGGACATCTGCTATATATGGCTATCCAGTTAATTGAGCATTCACCAGCTTTCAGAAGCCAATATCAATTCTTGACAATAGAACTATAGTCATTCTGGACAGATTATCAAGGAGAAAATCAAATGTCTGCTAAATAAAGGCATGCCAATTTAATGCATACCAAATAGGGAAAAATAGCTTAAAACTTAAATTTAAGGTAACTTTCCAGATAATGGCTTATTTTTATTCTATACATAGGCTTATTTATTATGTACTTCCATATTTTTAAGAAGCCATCCAAACACCAACAAGCAAATAAACCTTTGAGAAATTCTTTTGTCCTATAAGTTATGTGTATGTGACGTTATAACCCACTATTTAGCTGCTGACCTCTCTATGATATCTGAAATTATGTAGGAGGAAAATAAGAAAGGAAATTGAAAATAAAAAAATAAAGCTATTCATTAAAATAATTTATTAATAAAACACAAAATTCCCAACTCTAATAGCTCTATCACTTTTTTTCTTGGCTATCTTCTTTGCACGTGTATGTTCATGTTTACCTTAGCCATAATCCAGCAAGAATTCATCCAGATATAAACAATTAAAGGTATAGAATAAGAACATATTCAATTTAAGTTTTTTATTCTTTTCAAGCACCACCTCTGAAAGCAATGATTCAAATGTGATATATTTGTCTTAATTGAAATGTTCAGAAAAACCCTGAGGAGAAAGGGAAAAAAAACGTTTCTTGACTGTGACTTTCTTGATTTTTTTATATCTCCCCTGATGCCCATTAATTTAGCAATGGCTGAAGAAGTTGTGGTAGGTGATTGTAATGAAATATTATTATGCTATTAGAAAGATGATGAATTATTTCAAGAAAAACAAAAACAGCAACCTGGGAAAATGTACCTAAACCGATGCAAAGTGAAGTGCACAGAGCCAGAAGAACATTGTACATAGTAACAACAGAGTAACTGCAATATTATATTATAATTAATTATAAATGACTTAGCTATTCTAGGCAATATGATGATATAAAAAATTCTGAAAGATTTATGATGAACATTGTTATCCACTGCCAGAGAACTGATGGGATTAAATACAGATTGAAATATAATTTATAACATTTCTTTATTATTCCTGGGTTTTGAGGATTTGGAGTTTGTCTATGTTTTCTTTCACAACATAGCTAAAATGGAAATGTTCTGCATGGCCACATGTATAATCTATATACAATTCTTTTCCTTTTCAATCGATTAATAAAGGTTTATTAAGCACCTACTACGTGATAGACACTGTGCTAAGCATTGGAATAAGACATGAATGTATCATGATGCTTGGGAATTGGAGGTGGGTCCAAAATGGCAGAGTAGAGAAAACTGAGTTCTTTCAACATTTCCCTTTAAACAATTTTGAAATAATGCCTCAAATAAAATTTTGGAGTGTCAGTGTCAACAAAAGGTCGGTGAGATTATTTTTAGAACACAAGACAACATAAGAGATAAGAAAGAGAGATCTGTGGCAAGGTGGAGTAAGGCTGGCCCAGAGGCCACATGGAAGAAACATCAGAGGTAATACTAGGTAGTGGTGATAGAATCAGCAGCTGCTTTGGGAACTCTCAAGTCAGAAATGGTAAGGAATGTAGCAAATAATGAGAAAAAACATCCTGCAGAAGACCCCTGTGCTAGTACTGGATGCAGATCTAGAAATTGTTTTGCTACTACATTGCCTATAACCAGTCCTGGGTTATAGTTCATGGAGAGACAAGAGTACTTTCATGCAAGAGGAAGGGGAACCCTTAGATTGCAGTATCATTTCTGGTCTGAAGAGACAGGGGTCCTGAGGAACAATATCATTTCCTGTGTCCTGGAGGAAGGCTTATGAGAAGTATTAATTGCAATTCCAAGTGATTGGGGAACGTTTTTGGGTAAGGATCACAATGTAGACCAAGGGAGCAGTGACCACCTCCCTCTCTAGATCACACCACCTTGGAAACACCAAAAATCTCCCGAAACCACCAAAATAAAGTTCCAAATCAAGAAATAGGATGGGAAAATGAGCAAAAAAGAAAAAAAAAGACTGACCATAAAAAGTTGCTATGGTAACAGGGAAGATCAAGACACAGTCTCAGAAAGGAAAACAAAAATGAAGTGAAAATTGCTATAGGCAAACAAACCCTCAAAGACAAAATGTAAATTAAACACTAATCCAACAAGAATTCCAGGAAGAGTTCAACATAACTTTCACAATGAAATGAGAGTGGTAGAGGTAAAAAAAATAGGAAAAGAAATGAAAGCAAAAGAAGAAAATTACTAAAAGGCAATTAACAACTTGGTAAAAGAGGCATAAAATGCTGAAAAAAATAACACCTTACAAAGTAGAATTAGCCAAATGTAAAAATGAGGTACAAAAACTTACTGAAAATTTTTTTTCTTAAATATTAGACTTGAAAAAATGGAAGCAAATAATTCCATGAGGCATCAATAAATAATAAACAAAGTCCAAAGAATGAAAATATAGAAGACAATGTGAAATATCTCATTGAAAAAGCAACTGACCTGGAAAACAGATCAAAAAGATATAATTTTTAAATGATTGAATTACTTGAGAGGTATGATCAAAGAAAGAGGCTAGATAGCATCTTTCAAGAAATTATTGGTGATAACTGCTCCAATATCCTAGAAGCAGGGGACAAAATAGAAAGTGAAAGCATCCAGTGTTCACCACCTAAAAGAGATCCAAAAATGAAAACTCATAGTGATAATAAAGCAAAATTCCAGAGCTCCCAAGTCAAGGAAAAAATACTTCAAAAAGCCAGAAAGCAGCCATTCAAATTCTATAGAGCCATAGTCAAAATTGCAAAGTTCAAGCAGCTATCCCATTAAAAGAGCAGGGAACTTGAAATATAAATAAGGTTAAACAATACAGTTTACCTTTCTATAAGGGAAGATGATACATGCATCTTCTAAAAACTTTATCATTATTTTTTTTTCTGGAAGAGGGAGGGAAAATGATGACTTTGTGTAAATTTGCCTTACTTATATCCAGTTCATGCATAAGTCAAGTTGTAATACATGATACCATAATTTCTCCTCTTCAAAAACTATGTATCAACAACAAAAACAATAATAATCATTATTAGGTCAGTTAGAAAGATTCTACACAGAAAGAGGGTGTGGGAATAAGTTGATTATGTTGGAATAATGCAAAAAATACAAATGAATAGGTGAGAAAAAGAAGTACTGTGAGAAGGTGGAAGGGAGAGGAAGAACCAGGGATATATCTCACACAAAAGAGGTGCACAAGGAAGGTTTTTTGTTTTGTTTTTGTTGTTGTTGTTTTTTACAGTGAAGTAGAAAATAGTAGGGGATGAGGTAAATCCTTGAACCTCACACCACACATCTAAGTTGGTTCAAAAAGGGAATGCGTAAACAGATACATATCCTTACACACACACACACACACACACACACACACACACACAATTGGTAATAGATATCTAGCTTAAACAAAAAGGAAGTAGGAGAGGAAGGGAATAAGAAAAAGGGGCAGTTGGTAAAAATTTTAAAGAGAGCATAAAAGATGGCAGTGGTTAGGAGCAAAACAGATGTTAGATGTTAGGGTGAGGAGAAAGATGCAGAGAGAGATGCAGAGAGACACAGAGAAAGCAAGATAGAGAGACAGAGACAGAGAAGCACAAACAAAAGAAAATAGAATGGAGAGAAAAACACAGTTAATAAGCATAACTGTGAGTGTGGATGGGATAAACTTAGTTATAAACAGAAGTGAATAGCAAAGTAAATAAGAAATCAGAACTCAACAAAACTTTGTTTATAGGAAACACACTTGAAACAAAGAGGCACTCACAGAGTTAAAAGAAGGAACTGGAGAAGGATCAATTGTACTTTACCCAAAGTAAAAATAAGTCTGGGTAACAATCATGATCCCACACAAAGCATAAACAAAAATAGATCTAAATAAAAGAGATATGCAGGGAAACTACATATTGCTTAAAGGAACCATAAACAATGAAGTCATATTAGCACTACACATATGTACATTAAATGACATAGCATCAAAATATTTAAAGAAAATATTAAATTAATTACAACAGAAAATAATAAAACTATATGAGTAGGAGGAACCTCAGTTCTCCCCTCTCCTTTAACCATAAAATAAATAAGAAAGAAGTCAAGGAAATAAATAGAATCTTAGAAAAGTTAGGTATGATATACCTCTGGAGAAACTGAATAAGAATAGAAAGAATTGTATCTCAAGTACACATGAAACCTTCACAAAACCTGACTATGTATTAAGGTAGAAACCCTCAGAACCAAATGCAAAAAGGCAGAAATTAATTCACCCTTTTCAAATCATAATGAAATAAAATTACACTAAATAAAGTGTAGTGAAAACACAGATTAATAGCTAATTGGAAACTAAATAATTGCATCCTGAAGAATTAATGGGTCAAAGAACAAATTATAAAAACAATCAATAATTTCATTAAAAAGAATGACAACAATGAGACAGCACTCCATAATTTTGTGGGATGCAGCCAAAGCTGACTTAGGGAAAATTTATATTTCTAAATGTGCACAACAACAAAAGAGAGAAAAAGGAGATCAATGAATTGGGAATGCAACTAAAAAAACTTGAAAGAGAACAAATTTAAAATTCCCAATTAAACATAATCCTTCTGATGTCTGCATCATTTCCAAGTGGGAAGTGGATAGGCCTAGCCTTTTCTATACAAACTGTTTTCTTTGGCCAGAGGGGCAATCTTCAGTGAAAGACTACAACTTTACTACTAGGATCTCCCCAGAAACACTTCCTATATTTCTGTTACGTCTTAGGCAGATGAAATAGACACCGAAGTAGAATGTGTGGTGGGTCAAGCTCAAGTCTCTTCATCCTTTTCATATGTTTTTGAGCTATTCTGCTAGGACCCTTTCTGAAGAGGAGAATTCTTCCTTTGCATATGAAATGTTTTTCTTTTACTTCTTGAGGTCTTTGTTTTTGCCCTGCCAGAATTTTACCTTTGTTGAAGTCTAATTGAAAATCATTTTTCTGTCATTGTGTAGGTCCAATTGTTAGGTGACACAATGGATAGTATGCTAGAACTAGAGTCAAGAAGACCTGAGTTGAAATCCTACTTCAGACACTTTCCAGCTATGTGACTCTGGGCAAACTACTTAAATTTTTCTTAGCCTCAGTTTCTTTATCCCTAAAAGCCAGATAATAGTAGCTATCTTTGGTGCCAATGCAATATTTACATCACTGACCATGACTATAAATATTCTCATTTAGTGCACAATCACAAAATATAGCAGACTCTCCATACAAAGAAAAGAACCAAAACATTTATTCAGACACCAGAAAACCATATCCTAAAACCAGTAAGCCAATTCCATCATAGTGGCAAAAAAAAGTAATAAGCTATAAGCCAAAACAACACAGAGAGCCACAGCATCCTTTAGCCTTCCCACAAACCAACACGATATCAATATTTACTCACAAACCTATCTATCTCCTTGCCAGAACATCCTCTCTCTCCCACAATCTCTCTGACTCCCACCTTCCTGGGGGCTCTGCTCTACCCTTCAGCAAACTCCTCCCACCACAAGCTCTATATGACTACGTTTAGCCTATTACGGGTCAGAGTTTATTTTCTTTTTGTTTTTCAATATTAATTTATTTGTTTTTAGTTTTCAACATTCATTTCAACATTCATTTCCAAAATTCATTCATTTTCCAAGATTTTTGAGTTACAATTTTTCTCTCTTTGTATTTCCCCTAACCCTACCCCAAAATAGCCAGCCTACTGATTATCCCTTCCTCCAATATGTTCTCTCTTATATCCCCCACTCTACCCCACTAACTTTCAAGTAGGGCAAGATAGGTTTCTATACCCCAGTACCTGTATATCCTGTTTCTCAGTTACATGTAAACAACAACAACAGCAACAACAACGATTTTTAAACATTTGTCTTTAAAACTTTGAGTTCCAGATTTTCTTCACCTTTTCCCTCCTCACCCACCCCCACTGTGAAGACAAGCAATTCAATATAGATTGTACATGTGTAGTTACCCAAATAATTTCCATATTAGTTATATTGTGGAAGATTAATTATATTTCCCTCCATCATATCCCACCACTCAGTTATTTTACTTTCTCCTTTGACCCTATCCTTTCTCAAACATTCTTGCTTCTAACCGCCCTCTCCCTCAATCTGCCCTCCCTTCTATTATCCCCTCCCTTATCCCCTACTCCCCTATTTCCCTGTAGGGTAAGATACCCAATTGAGTGTGTATGTTATTCCCTCCTTAGGCCAAATTCAAAGAGAATAAGGTTGTTCTATTTCCTTTCACCTTCCTGTTCTTCCCCTCCTTTGTAACAGTTTTCTCTTGTCTATTTCATATGAGATAATTTACCCTATTCCATCTCTCCTTTTCTTCTTCTCCCAATTAATTCCTCTTTTACCTCTCAATTTTATTTTATAGATATCATCCCTTCATATTCAACTCATCCTTTGCCCTCTATGTATGCATAAGCACACAAATGCCCACATTCACATACATATTTATATATACATACAACTTCCTATACACACATGTATACATATGCAAACACATGTATGTATGTGTGTATGTTTGTATGTATGTATGTATTCCCTCAAGCTATCATCAGACTGAGAAAAGTCTTATGAGTTACAATTATCATTTTTTGTAGGAATGTAAATAGTACAGCTTTAATAAGTTTCTTATAATTTCTTTTTCCTGTTTACCATCTCATGCTTCTCTTGCTTCTTGTATTTGAAAGTCAAATTTTCTGTTCAGCTCACGTTTTTTTCACCAAGAGAGTCGTCTATTTCATTGAATGACTATATATTTCCCTGCAGCATTATACTCATTTTTGCTGGGTAGGTAATTCTTTGATTTAGTTCTAGCTTCTTTGACCTCTGAAATATCCATATTCCAAGAGCCTTTGATCCCTTAATGTAGAAGCTACTAAGTCTCGTGTTATCTTGATTATGTTTCCCCACTTTTAGTATTTTTCCTTGATTTAGGAACTCTGAAATTTGGCTATAATATTCTTAGAGGTTTTCTTTTAGGGATCTTTTTCAAGAGGTGATCAGTGAATTCTTTCAATTTCTATCTTGGCCTCTGGTTCTAGAATATCAGGGCAATTTTGCTTGATAATTTCTTGAAAGAAGGTGTCTAGATTCTTTTTTATCATGCCTTTTAGGTAGTCCGATAATTTTTAAATGATCTCTCCTGCATCTATTTTCCAAGTCCGTGGTTTTTCCAAGGAGATATTTCACATTGCCTTCTATTTTTCATTTGTTTGGATCTGTTTTATAGTATCTTGATTTCTCATAAAGTCATCAGCTTCCAATTGCTTCAATCTAATTTTGAAAGGGTTATTCTCTTCAGTGAGTTTTTAAAATTCCTTTTCCATCCGGCAAATTCAGCTTTTTAAAGCATTTTTCTCCTCATTGGCTTTTTGGTCCTCTTTTTCCATTTGAGTTAGTCTATTTTTTTAACCTCTTATTTTCTATAGTATTTTTTGAGGGTCTCCTTTATCAGGTTGTTTTCACAATTATTGTGTATCATTCATATTTCTCTTCCCAATTTTCCCTCCACTTCTCTTACCTGATTTTCAAAATCTTTCTTGAGCTCCTCTATGGTCTATAGCCAGTTCAATTTTTTTTGGAGGTTTTTGATGCAGGAGTTCTGACTTCATTGTCTTCCTCCTGCTTCATGCCATGATCCTTTTTGTCCCCCCAAAA
>JAQQSW010022672.1:0-10414 GCA_028646575.1 Pseudocheirus occidentalis
ATGAGAAGGTAAACATGGGAAAGAAATCATAAGGAACTTATCAAATTTGAATTATTTACATGCCAATATGGAAAAATGATAATAGTAACTTGGGAAACTGTTCTGAGTATGAGGATGGGGAGGAGAATACAAATGTATATATAAGTATACTTACACATATGTCTAATGAATGTATATGTCTATATAGAAGGTATAGGATGAATTGAATATGAAGGGATGATTCTTTAAAAGGCAAAATTCTGAGGTGGGAGAGGACTAGAATGAGAGGAGACCGGAAGAGACAAAATGGGGTTAATTATCCCATATAGAAGACGCAAGGGATAACTGTTATGACCTTACTTTCAATTACTCTCATTGAATTTGGCTTAGGGAAGAAATGGCATAAACACTAAACTGGGCATCATGCCACACAGGAGAATAGGGAGCATGGGGATGAGAGAGGGGATGATGGAGGGGATGGCAGGGTTTTGGGGAGGGATGCTGGAAGCACACACTTCGGGAAAGGGACAGGGACAGGGTAGAGAACAGAACAAGGTGGGGGAGGGATAGAAAGGAAGGACATATGATCACTGTCACAACATGTCCACTATGAAGATGTCCTGTACAATCACACATCCACAGCTTGTATTGTATTGCTTGTCCTTCCAGTGGGGGTAGGTGACAAGATGGGAATCGAAAGAATCTAGAATGTAAAGCTCTGCAATACCTGCAACTAGGAATTGAGATATACAGGGACTGTGGTAGGGAGACCCTCCCTGCCCTACCAGAAAGTTAGAGAGCAGACCAGGGGAGGGGCTCTACAGTGGGATTGATGTTTTGGGGTTGGGGTAGGGAAAGATGGGGAGAAAATTTGTAATTCAAAAATCTCATGAAAATGAATGATGTAAACAAGAAAACAAATAAAAGGATATGTACATGTGAATTTATTAAAGAGGATTTGACTAATCAAAAAAAAAAGAATGAATGCTAAAATGACAGAAACAAGATGATAGAGTAGAGAAAGCAGTCAACTAAGTTCTTCCAACATTCCCTTCTAAGCAACTTTAAAATAATATTTCAAATTAAATCCTCAAGTTGCAGAGCTAACTAAAGATCAGGGTGAAGCATTCCAGCCCAAGACAATAAAAGTGGTCAGAAAGAGAGATCTGTGATATAGAGGTGGAGATTGGTTAGGAGTCCAAATGGATGAAATACCAGTGGTAAGACCAGATGGTGATGAGGAAAAACGTAACATCTTCACATGCTCTCAAGACAAAGCTAAGTAAAAGGAACCACAAAATGGTCAGAAAGATATTGCTAGATAATCCTATGCTGGGACTGGAGGCAGAATTAGAAGTTGTTTGGTGACTCGTTGACTATGCCCATTTCTGGGTCATAGTTCAAGGGCAAAGAAGAACACTTTCTCTTAAGAGAGGACTGAAACCCTGAAATGTGGTATTGCTTTTAGTAACAAAGGATCAGGAACACTTAGGAACAGCATCAATTCTGATCCCAAAGGAGCAAGAGCACAGAGGAACAGCATCAATTGCAATCCTAAGGGATCAGAGGTCCTTTCCCAGTAAGGATCAAAGTAGCGACCAGGAGAACAATGGTCATACCTCTCTCGAGATAACACCACCTTTGAAGCACCAAAGACTTTCAAATCCCAAGAACTAATTCTAAAAATAAAGTGATAGAAACCCTAAAAGTTGAGAGAGTACCTTTCCCCCTCAAACTGGGAACAGAGTACAACTTTAACATTGAATTAAAAACAAAAAATAGAAATGAAAAATAAGCCAAAAACCAACAAACAAATAAACAAAAAACATTGGCTATTAAAAGCTACTATAATGATAGGGAAGGTCAAGACAAAAAATCAGAAGAAAAGAGTATGTCAAAATAACCACAAATGAGCCTCAAAGGAATAAAATATAAATTGGACACAAGTTCAACAAGAATTTTTGGTAGAGTTAATAAGAGAGTTTCAAAATAAAATAAGAGTAGTAAGAAAAAAAGAATAAAAGTGTGAAAATGCAATTAACAAGTTGGTAAAAAAAAAAGAAACAAAAATGTTGAAGAAAACAGAATCTTAAAATACAGAATTGATTAAATGGAAAAAGAGGTTAAACAAATCAGTAATGAAAATAAATCTTTAAGACAAAAAAATTCACCCAAATGGAAAAAGAGGTACAAGAACCCTCTAAAGATATATGAACATTAATAAAAACCATTTTTCATACAAATAAAGACAGATCTAGATAACTGGATAAATATTTAAATGCTTATGGGTAGGCCAAGCCAATTTTATTTTTTTTAAATTCTACTTAAATTAATTTACTTATTCAATGCCATACTAATCAAAATACCAGAGTTATTTTATTTTATTTTTTTCTTCTCTTTTTTTAAATTTCATTTTACACTCAAACATACAATGCCAAGCAAAGGCAACTTCCAAGGTTCAGATTACCAGCATAGCAAACCCCATTTATTCATCAAATATTCACAGAATAAAGAAAGTCAAAATACAGTATAACTCATTCATTTAGCAAGTAAGTTCTTAATTCAGTCCAGTACTACTCCACCCCTAGACAGTACATTCTTTTAGTCAGTCAAAGTCCCTTCTCAAACGGAGATCAGTTTCCAATCATCACAAAAAGGCCAAAGGTTTTCCACCCCTGGACTCAAACTAATTACAATACCATCCATTAACACCAAGCACTTTCTCAAAAGGGAGCAGGAGAGCACAAAAGGCCATAACAAGGTCAAGGTAACATCTCAGCATAGAAAGGCCAAGGAAAGGCCCGTCTTTCATCTTCACTGGAGGCAAACCCTCAGCAATCTCAGTTCCTGGGGAGACAAGGCTCAACAAAGCTATAGCCAGTATCCTCATCAAGTCACACTCTGCCTGTAGAACAGTCCCAGAACCCCTGAAAGTACCAGCAAGGCCCCTTCCAGGATTTCTGTGAACATACAATATGAAAATCCTTCTTCAGGGCTTCTGCAGCAAAAGCCAGGTTTCAGGACCTCTATAACAGCAGCACTGTCCACCATCAGGTCAATCTGGAAAAAACAACATCAAAACAGACAAAATACTGGCATTGCAGCCATGCCTCTTCACTTCTTGGCAGCTCCAGGTGGCAGTCATCAAAAGTCCCGGGCAGCTCCAATGGGCTCTCAGCAGTCTCTCTCAGCAACTCAGGCTGTAGGATACTGGATATTTGTCTTCCCCAAAGTCCTTCTTCTTCTGGCCTTCTCTGGGCTTGAACCTTTCTTTTCAATTCATGGCTCCTCCCAATTCAGCCTTCTCTCTTCACGTCAACAAGTCCATCCCACAAGTGGGATTCACCAGCTCTGGGTCTTAACACTTAACTCAAAAGCCAAGTCAGTTTAGGGGCATCTCCAAATTTCATTACCATTACAAACATTAGGACAGAAGTACAGACTAGATCAAAGAAAAAAAATTATCATAAACTTAAATATTCAAACTTAAAGAAAAAGAAAAAGAAAAAAATGCATGTCATGTACATAATAGAACATAAGAGAGGATTCAAAGTATGTGATGATAACATTTAATTTGAAGAAAACCTATATGATAAATACTACAGAGTGGGTTGAGAGCTGTCATTTTCTTCCTTGTAAGTTTTCTGTTGTTCACTGCTGTGCAGTGAACTTTGTTCTTTTTTTGTTCTTTTTTCACTTTTTTTTACTTTGTTCTTTTTTTCACCCTTTCTCCACTGCCACCCCTTACCAGAGCTACAATTAAGTGCAGATATATCACTATATGTAGATATATACATACACATGCAAAATATACACATACATGTCTACATATATAGACATATACTTTCCCTAACAAATTGCTGTTTGTCTTTAAGTTTGTGCATATCTTTTGCTTCCTATACTGTTGAGAGCCAAAATATTTGATTTAGCACTCAGATTATGTGCAGAGCCAAGGAAAATCTTGTCAGCTCCTCTAAAGGAAATCCTTTGTGATGTGGTTTTCAAAAGCTTGCTCCTGGAGTATTCCTTTAATATGTACTACTATGTAAAAGGATATTATTTAAGTTTTGAGATCAAAGGCTTTACCCTAAGATTTTAGTCACCTAGATGACAAATCATTATTAAATTATCCATTCTGTGCTACTTCCAGGATATGACAAAGATGATAAGAAAATTTGAGTCCTGTTCGTTTGTCTCATTGCTCTATAAAAACCTTGTCCTAAGAATCAGTAAAGGGAGTTATTCCTTGAACTACTCACATGACTGGGTCCATTCTTAGTCACATCTCCAACCATGCTTAGTGCGGGACACTGAACAGCGCCTGGCACTATACCTCCTGACTCCTCTACTTTACTTCTACCTGCCACCTTGCCCTTTTATTACTTAGCCTATGCCCCTCCAAGGTTACCTCCCCTTTCCTCCCATTCCCAAAAATCTAAACACTCTTACACAGCACCCTAAAACCCCTTCCTTTACCCTGCCCTCTAAAGATCCCTCCTTTATCCTCCCTTTCTCATTGATCTAAAGATCGTTCTTCTCTCTTAATCTATTCCCTCACCCTCTCTTCTAAAGATGCCTCCCCTGTCTTCTTCCCCCTCCCTGTCCACTTATCCTTTTCTTTCTTCTGAATTTAGAAGACTTTTATACATATATACATATACATGTATATATCTTAAACCTACTCCTGTTGAAAATAGGTTACCAGAACTACAAGCCCTCCTCCCCCATCTAATTCCTTTGTATCTAGTCTTCCTCTTACACATCATTTGTATAAAAAATTACTCTTTTAAGTTGTTCCAAAATGTTTGACTTTTTAAAGTTATATCACTCTCAGCTCTATCCAAATATTTCTTATGAACTACCAAATTACTAGTGGCAATCTTAGACATATATACATTTTACATACATAAAAAGTAAATTATCTGTCCTTATTGAATCCTTTGTAATCAATGCCTATTGTGTACCTTATGCTCTCTTGGCTCTTATGTCAAATTATATGTCAAATTTTATATGTCAAATCTTCTATTAAATTCAGGTTTTTTCTTTTTTAAACAAAGTCTTGAAAGTTTGACAGTTGATCAAATTTCCATTTTTTTTCCTTTCAGGATTATGCTTAACGTTGTTGGGTATGATATTTTTGACCAGAGTCTTAGTTCTTTTGCTCTTCAATATATAGCATTCCAAGACCTGTGGTCCTTTACTATCTCCATTGCTAGGTCTTGTGTAATTCTCATTGTGGCACCATCATATTTAAAATGACTTTTTATTACTCTTTATAATTTATCTTTGAGCTGGGGTTTTCTGAATTTAACTATAATACCCCTATGAGTTTTCCTAATAAGATCTCTTTCAAGTGGCTTTCAATGGAGTTTTCTATTTCTACTTTTCCCCCTTGTTCTAATGCTTCAAGACAATTTTTAAAATTATTTCTTATATTATGACATTATGATTTTTTTATCATAGCTTTCACATAGTCTGATTATTCTGTTTTCTTCATTTCTTCTCCAGATCAGTTGTTTTCTTATAAGATATTTCACTTTCCTTCTATTTTTTTCATTCTTCATATTTTGTTTAATTGTTTCCTGGTCTCTTATAACTTCACAAGCTTCACCTTGCCCAATTCCAGTTTTCAAGATAGTATTTTCTTCCTTAAGATTCTGGATCCCCTTTACTAACTGGTTGACTTTCTTTTCATAATCTTGTTTTTCTTGAATTCTTCCTTTTTTATTAACTTTTTCTTCCATCTCTCTTATTTAATTTTTAAAGTCTTTTTTAAGTTGATGAATTCTTTTTGGTCAGGTAACAATTTGACATTATTCTTTGGGGTAAGTTTTTTTGCTTTAATATCCTCTTCTGAAGATGAACCACAGTCTTCTCTATTCTTATAATAACTTTCTATGGTTGGATTCTTTCTCCTTTACCTGTGCATGTTTGGTAGTAATAGCTTAATTTTTGTAATCACTTCTAGTCCTTGGGTGTGGGGAATGGTGCCTCTTGTACTAGATCTTAGCTCTTCCCTTTAGCCTGTAACCAAAATCAAACCTCCAGGCTGCTGCTGTAAGCGCCCACAGCCAGGGCCTTTCTACCCCCACTGCTTCTGTACTCACCAGGATCTTTCCTTCTCACCTGTATGCTATTCATAGCACAGCTGGATCTGGTGTTCTTTGTCCCTCAAACTTCCCCAGCTCCAATCATAACTCCTTTCATTATCCCAGGAATAAAAGTTCCTTTGGTTGGGGCCAAGTCAGCCTCCCAACCCAGCTTCCCCCAGGACTTCCCACTTGTTAACACAGATCCTGTCCTGCAGGTGTTTACTCTTCACAAGGACCAAACCTCCTCTTAGGATTTTTCTTCCAGTCTTCTGCAGTTGTCCCAGGAAGATCCCTGTTGGGCCCCTATTCTTATTTATTTCACCCTAAGGTCTATTTTATCACTTTTGATGGGATAAATCTTGAGAGTCTGGAATTTTTGACCAACCCCACCGTCTTCACAGAATCTTCTCTCAAAGAATTATTTTAATGTGAAAGGGAAAAAAATAACAAAATTCATCTAGAACAACTGATGGGGAATGTCAAAGGAATCAGTAAAAAAAAATGTGAAGAAAGGCAGTCTAGCACTACCAGATCTCAAAAACTATTACAAAGCAGTCATCATGAAAAGAATCTGGCACTGGCTAAGAAGATTAGCTGCACAATACACAATCGTAAATTACCATAGCAATCTACTGTTTGAAAAACCCAAAGATCTAAGCTTTGGGGACAAGAATTTTCCATTAGACAAAAATTGTTGGGAAAACTAGAAAGCTGTCTGGCAGAAACTAGGTGCAGATAAAGAACTCTCACTGTATAATATGATAAGGTCAAAATAAATAAATAATTTAGACATAAAGAATAATAAGTAAATTAGAGGAACATGAGAAAATGCACCTTTCAGAAAAGGGAAAAGTTTATAACCAACCAATGGATAAATAGGAACAAAGAAAGTTAAATAAATGATTTTGATAACATGAAATTAAAAGGCATTTGCACAAACAAAATTAATACAGTCAAAATTAAAAGGAAAATAGGAAACTAGAGAGAAAGATTTTTTTAATAGCAAGATTATCTGGTAAAGGTTTCATTCCTCAAATATATAGAAACTGAACCAAATATATAAAAACAAGAGCCATTCCCCAGTTGACAAATGGTCAAATGATGTGCAGGCAGTTTTTGGAAAAAATTAATAAAGTCTATCAATAGTTACGTTAAAAAATGTTCTAAATCACTTCTGAATAGAAAAATGTAAACTAAAACAACTCTAAGATACCAACTCATAGTTATCCAATCAGCGTAACAGAAAAGGAAAATGAGAAATGCTAGAGAGAATATGGAAAAACTGGGACATTAATGGATTGTTGGTGGAGTTGTGAATTGTACAACCATTCTGGAGAACAATTTGGAACTAAACCCAAAGTGCTATGTAACTGTATAAAACTGTGCATTCCCTTGACTCAGCAATTTCATTAGTAGGTCTGTGTCCTAAAAAGATTAAAAGAAAAGGACCTATACGTACAAAAATATTTATAGCAATTCTTTTTGTGCTGGCAAAGAATTGGAAATTGAGGGGGTGCGCATCAATTGGGGAATATATGGCTTATGCTTAAGGTGGAGTGCTATTCAGGTATAAGAATTGACAAGCTGAGTAATTTCAGGAAAAATGTGGAAAGACATAGGAACTGATGCAAAGTGAAGTGAACATTGTAAATAGTGATAACAATGTTGTAAGAATAATCAAGTATAAAAGATTTAGCTACTCTGATCAAGACAGTGATTCAAGACAATTCCAAAGGACTATGATGAAAAATGTTACCCACTTCTAGAGAGAATTGTTGAACTTTGAATGAAGATTTAACCATTCCTTTAAAAAAAATCTATATTTTTGTTTTTAATTTGTTTTCTTTTGTAAAGTAGCTAACATCAAATATGTTTTTCATGACTTTACATGTACAATAGAGATCAATTTGCTTATTTTTTCAGAAAGCACCCAAGTTAAAAAAAAGTATATAAAAAAATTTTACATGAAATTGGGAAATATTTAGTGAAATAAATTGTATCCTAAAAATGCAAAATATCAGGGCAACTAGGTGGCACAGTGAATAGAGCACCAGCCCTGGAGTCAAGAGGACCTGAGTTCAAATTCCATCTCAGACACAACACACTTACTAGTTGTGTGGCTGTGGGCAAGTCACTTAACCCCAATCACCTTGTCTTCTCCCCTCCAAAAAATACTAAATATCTACTTCTTTAAACTAAACTAGCAGTTCCTTCAACTGATACCACTTTGACATTATCTTTGGTCCCCTTGTCAACCTAATTGTTTTAATCTGCATGATAGCTTTTCAAAATCCTTCCTAAAATATGGTGTCCCAAACTGAACAGATTATATATAGTATGGCAGTCACTTTTGTCCTGGAGTCTATGCCCCTCATTGTAGTCTATAAGATCACATTAACTCTTTGCTATATTACAGTGTAGAAACATACAATACTATTGGTCCACTGAGCCACCTAACTCTTTTTCACATGGAAAATGTTTTTCTCCAAGATAGGAATGTGTAAAAGACTTTCTGTCCTTGGCAATCTTCAAAAAATAACACAAACATGGTCATTTCCACCCTGCTCAGTATAGCATACAAGTTATTTGAGGGGAGAAACATTTTATTTTTGGCTTTTTTTCTTCCTAGTGATTGGCACATAGTAAGCACCAAATGTTTATTGCATCTAATTTCTAGCATGGATGAGGATGTTATGATTTGTTAAAGTCGTTTCTGACTCTTTAAAAGCATTTGCCATTTTTGAAAAGCCTGATGCTTTTATTTATTAAACTTTTATGCTGCTAGTCACCAAATGTTTTTGAAAAAAAATCATGTTAATATATTGCAATGTAACGTTGTATTTTTTTATTAGTACTTTTTATAATCCCCCTGGTATGCTTTTGGGGTTTTGTTGGCTTCTAATATTTCTCTGAGTCTTGGTTGTTTATGCCTTTACATATTTTAATTCAGAGCTGATAATTGGTACAAAAAACAAATAAAAATAATCAGCAAAGAGTTGCAGGTTTTAATTGGATTTACAATGTTATTAGTAAACATTTTCTTCAGTTACTTCAGACTGCAGACTTACAATCTTACTGTCAACATTCTAATTCAATTGAAGTTTATAATTTGAAAGAATTTCAGTTGAACCAAGAATCCTTCCTACCTCTCAAGCGGACAGACTTGAGAAGACAGATTGGAGTTTTCTGTAGTTCACAACACCTGGCCTCTGCACTAAAACCTTGTTACTCAGTGTGCTATGACTTAAAACTGTTTGACCCCAGCTTCTTCACAGGCATTTGAACTCTGATTTTTTCACTGCCCCAGCTTAAATGCCCTAGGGTAATATTTAAAAAGGTTTTTTTTTAAAGAAACAGTTTGAATTTCAATAGAAAAAAGAAAGTGTTAACTTCCTGAAAAGTTGCCAATTTTCAACTCAGATATAGTTCACTAGAGGCAAAAACTGAGAGAGGAGAAGAAAGACTGGGAAGAACTTGAATTTTAGAGGTTTTGCAAGAGCCATTCAGACATCTGGAAGAGATAAATAGAGTAAAAGGAGATTTTGGTGAGTGACAACCTGGCTTGGTGACCAAGAAGGAAAAGCTATTGATAGAAGTACCTAATGTTGTTCTGAATTCTGAAAAACACAAGTATCTTCAGTGGAATGTGGGTTTTGGGAATTTTTTTTCATTTATTGAAATAATTTCATCCTTATTTTAAACTTCTCTCTTCCAATAGAAGCCTTAAAAAAATCCCACAACTTTTTTTTTATAACTAGATGAAGACCTAGTCAATGCTCATTGGACTTAGTTAATTATTATTTTCCCCTAATTCTGCTTAATAACATATTCAGTACACATTAAGTGTAAAGGATATTGCTTTCATTAGGCCTCACCAGATCACCCAATATCCCTTCCTTGTGAAACTGGAGTTCTAAATAAACTAGGACTAAGTAAAATAAAATTTTTTGATATCCATTAGGTAAACCTTTTCAGGAGGCAACTAGGTAGCCCAGGGGATCGAATTCCAGGACTGGAGTCAGGAAGACCCATCTTCCTGTGTTCAAACATGACCTCAGATACTTACAAGCTTTGTGATCCAGGGAAAATCACTTAACTGTGTTTGCCAAAGTTTCCTCATTTGTAAAATGGACTGAAGAAGAAAATGGCAAATAAGGTCAATATCTTTTCCGAGAAAATTCCAAATGGGATCATGAAGAGTCGGGTATGATTGAAACAATTGAACCAAAAAAAAAAAAAGACTTTTTACCTATTAAAAAAAAGTTTATGTATTTGTATTTCACATGACAGTTGTTTGTTTTACACTATTTGGCACTGATTTCAGGAAGTTTTGGCACATTCTT
>JAQQSW010022673.1:0-10413 GCA_028646575.1 Pseudocheirus occidentalis
TCGCCCTCACACGCCATGTGTTCAGGCATTCTGTAATTGCTGGGCATCCCCTCAGTTTTCAATTCTTTGTTATCACAGAAAGAGCTGCTGCAAATGTTTTTGTACGTATGGATCCTTTTCTTCTTTCTTTGACTTCTTTGGGGCGTAGATAGTGGTATCACTGGGTCAAATGATATGCATAATTTAATAACTATTTAGATGTCTGGGATTTTAAAACCCAGTTTGAGAAGCACTGATCTGTCAATCTCCTATTTTTAGAGAAGATGAAAATGAGGTCAAAATTGGGGAAGGGATCTCACCATGGTCCCACTACCAGTTTGTTGGTGGGTTTAGAGGCTTCCAAGTTGATTTTATTCCTGTGCAACCCAACTTATACCAGATCCTAAGAGAGAAGGTAAGAAAGGAAGAAAGGAGAAGAGAGAAGAAAAGAAATGAAAAGAAAAAAAAGAAAAGAAATGAAAAGAAAAGAAAAGAAAAGAAAGAAAAGAGGAGATTTAGGGAACAGTCCACGCAGCTGGCAGAATTGCTCTGGGAGGGAAAAAAACATTTTTTTCATAAAAGACATGACTCATTCATCTCTGTATTTATATCACTCCTATCTCAGAAGTCATACATTTGTACCATTCCAGTGCAATGAGGAGGATGGTGAGAAAAAGAAAAGCCCTCTACAGAACACGTTTCCTGGTTCTCCTGACTAGTCAAAGGCCAACGTTAAATGATGATTCTTACATTGGCTAGAGTCCTTTTTCCAGAAAATCCTCCACAAGTGAAATCTGAGAGTTCTAAACTGGGGATTGCTGAGGTGGGTGGAGTACTGGTCCTTAGATCTGTAATGTTAATGGGAGCTGAAAGTCTTCCCTGCCAGTTAATAGCCCTCATGTGGAACCCAATGAGAGAAGCTTGATTGGGGAGGCTTGTTTTTCAGGAAGGCACATACCTTTTGTGACTCTGTAATTAGACAGTTGATAAAGAGGGTTGTGATGCTCTCCAACCCTGAAGAATTATATATATATATATATATATATATATATATATATATATATGTTCTGAGGCTAGCATTTTGCTTTGGGGCTCATTCATTGAAAGAGTGCTTGTGTGATTTGGCCAGATGAGACTCTAGCTAACCATTCGGGAGCCTCCCAGCTTTGAAAAACCCAGATGTTGGTGCTTCTCTCTCTGGCAACTATGTATGTATGTAAAGGTCAGACAACTGAATCTCTCTGTTGATCTGTGATCTATACATTATTTGGTCAAACGGTTAGAAGCCCTGTCTGTTGGTCTTTTTGCAATTATTTCTGCTTGTAATTTCTGTTTGTATTTTCTCTGAAGTTCAGGGTGCTCACTTTTCCCCCTGAACTAAGTAAACAATATATATGTTTGATTAAAATAAGATTGTTGATCCCCTTTGAGTCGCTTTCCTTTAGAAAAGCAGATCAAAGAACCTGTGTTAGCAACCCTGCTGTGGGCTGTTGTTATTGATCTTACACCCCCACAGTAGCTGCAAGCAGCATTGCTGTTACAAGATCTCACAGCACCGAAGGGTCCAGAGCTTGAATGATCTGGTCCAGTGCCCCAGCTTCAGGCAGGTACAGTATCATTATACCCATTTTATAGATGAGGCTGTTAGCATTATAAGGGGTCAGAGATGGAGGAAGCTGTCTCTTTTCCGAGCTCATCACATTTATAATAATAATCAACAAGCATTTACTAAGTGCCAGGAATGGAATTACAAAAGCAAAGAATGAAATAATATCTACTAGCTGAAATTAGGATAGTATTTTAAAGTTTGCAAAACATGTTACCTCCCTTGCCTCCTCTGATCTTCAGAGTGGTAGTAGGTGGTACGGGCTATTGTGATACCTACCTGGGTTGTTGTTCAGTTGTTTCAGTTGTGTCTGACTCGTAATGACCCCATTTGGGGGTTTTTTGGCAGAGATACTGGAGCATTTTGCCATTTCTTTCTCCAGCCCATTTTACAGATGAGGAAACTGAGTTAAAGAGGGTGAAGTGACTTGCCCAGGGTCACACAGCTTGTAAGTATCTGAGTACAGATTTGAATGGAGCAAGATGAGTCTTTCTGACTCTAGGCCTGGCACTCTGTCTTCTGGGCCACCTGGTTGTCCTGCCTACCCATATTATACATGAGGAAATGAAGTGGTTCAATGACTTGCCCCAGAGTCTTTGAACCAATGAATGGCAGGGAACCACAGGTGGTAATGAGTAGAACCCAGATCTTTGAGAAGTGAAGTGCATAGCTCCACCCTCAGGCCACACTCCATGATTAGCTGGGCTTCTGTGAGGGGCCTAGAGGAACAGCTTCACACCTGTATTTGGATTTTTGTATCTCTCTCCCCTCTCCCCCCATTGCTCTTGGTTCTATTGTCCTTGGGCATTTTCCCCTTAAGACTCCTTCCCTTTAGGCTACACACTTGCAGTTTCTTCAAGCACCCATCCTAGGCCATGGTTTTCAGACCCCTCACTATTCCACTTGCCATTTTTTGGGATGCATTCTAATCTGTCAGTGTCCTTCCAAAAATAGAGTATTCAGAGGTGAATGTAATTCTCCTTTACTTTTCGAAGATAACTGGAACAGCAGAGGCTTTTAATTTTAATTCCATTCCACAGACTTCTACCAAGCACCTACTGAGTGCACAGTTCTGTGCTGAGGAAGGAAGGGGAATTATATGGTTTACTGAAGCAAGAAATAGGGATAGAACCCAGGATTTTATTATCATGGGAGACTTCTGGATGAGAACATCCCTTCACAAACACAAGTTGTCACTTTCTTGGCAGCTAATGGTCTTAGGGGGTACCCAGAGTGTGGACAAATTTAATGACTTTCCCTGGGTCCCTTAATGGGTTTGTATTAGAGGCAGGATGTGAGCTCTTGGAGGTCTTTAGGCCTTTGAGGTCAGTTCTCTATCTGCTAGGTTACAATGTCTTTGACTTTACTTCTCATTAAGCCTATAATCTAATAATCATGTCCCCTGAGTCTCAATAAGCTGGGTTTTTTTGTACTGTAACACTATCTTCCTGGTGATGAAAACATTAACATTTTAGTTAGTTGGTGTATATGTAATATTGATACTTGTCTGTATTTTGTTTCTGCCTCTTACTAACAATGTGACCTGGGGCCAGTGATTTCCCTTTTGGGGGTCTCTGTTTTCACCTCTCTAAAATGAAGAGACTGGATTCCTTCCCAGGCTTAGACCTGTGATCCTATGACCCATGTGGAGACTACTAGGATTTTATCAGTATGGATTTGGGCATTTTTCGGTTGGCTGCCTTCACATCGTGTGGAAATTTTCAGCTATTTCTTGAAAGGCATTTCTGAAATGAGTTCTCTGGGGTCTGTGGAAAATCAAATCCAGTTCCAGCAGCAGGAACAGCCTTGATCCTAGCTGAATCCTGCATCCAGGGATCAATACCAAATATAGAAATGTATCTAGCAGTTGGGCGCTGGGCTCTAGGGAATCTTGCCTTCTTCCTCCTTAGGAATGCACTTAAGTCTTCTCCTCGGAAGGGCAGAGCTAAGCAGAGCGCCAGGCTCAGGGAAGAAAGAGAGAGGCATGTCCTTCTCCCAAAGCCAAGTTGAGGGGAAATAGGTGTTTCTGAAATGCTGTACTACTCACAGGATCCGTGGGTCCTCTGTGAAGAATGTAGGGGACAACATGAATGGAAATCCTGTAGGGTGAGAAGAAATGAAAGGGGCTGACATTTGGACTGATACTAAGCAATAAGTATTTAAATTTTCTGCTCTGTGCCATACACTCTTAAGAATCTCTGCTGATGAAGTCACAGATCCCTTTTAAGAATCTAAGAATGGGTCTGGCTATGAGCAACAGCACATAAAAACTTTGGATGGAGAGCTTGGCCTTGGAGATTGCCTAAAGCTTTCTCAAAGGCATTATGTTTTGGTGCTGTCTATATACCAGCCTTCTGCACTCTGCATAAGTAGAGATTGATGTGGACGCACTGTAAGTAGGCCATTCATGAGGCTGGTGGGACATTGGTATGTTCTAGAAAGCCTATCCAGTCCCTATTCATGGCCTAATTATGAGGGCCTTGAAGGTCCAGAGAGGAGGACTCAGATTTCATTGGTAGTTGAACAGACAGAATCCTCCCCTCCTTTGAGCCTCTAGAATTTCTTCCCTGGGGCTTTCTCCTCTCATTAGTATCCAGAAGACTCTTCACTTCCACCCTTATTTTACCATCTTCTCACTACACAGGACAGTCCCAAGAACACCTGCTCTTCAGGCCTGAAGAACCTTCTACCTCATCCCCTAAGGTGACCTTCCCTCAGCATCCTTCTCTTTGTCCAAGATCTCCTAGCTAGCATTTACATAGCATCTACCTTAGGCCAGGCAACTTTATCATCTCTTTTGATTCTCACAACAACCCTGTGACATCAGCACTTTTATTACCTATATTTTATAGATAAGGAAGCTGAGGCAAATAGAGTTTAAGTGACTTATCCGGGGTCATGTAGCCAGTAAGTACTGAGGTTAGACTTGAACTCAGCTCCTCCTGATTCCAGGGCCAGTGCTCTATCCAGTGTGCTGCCTAGATGCCCTTATAACTAGCTCTGATCTTAGCTCTAACTGGAGAAATGATGGATTAACCTTCGGTGGTTTCCTTATAGATACCTATCATATAGTAGTGTGCTGGTAAATGTTTAACAGCAGGCTCTCCTCCCAATAATGTATGAGTGTATGTATTAACATTTCCCCGTCACTTCCTGAAGTCTAGACAATCAACAAAATAATCATTCAAGCCCTGGTTTATATCTTGCCATTTTCATAGGTGTCAGTGCTCAAACTGAAAATGTAACAATTGGTTTCCTCCAGCTGATTTGAGCTGGTTTCAGTATTTCCCTGATAGGCATTTCTCCAAAGGAGTTGAACATCTTCCAGGGAGCCCCTACTAGACATTGAAAAGAGGCGTCTAATTCCCCAATAGATAAGTGATTAAAGGATGTGAACAAAGAGTTCTTAAAAGAAGAATTGCAAAGTTTCCCACAACCGTATGAAAGAATGCTCCATATCACTAATAAAAAAGATGCGAATCAAAACAACCCTAAGATTTTGCTGTAAATCCTGAAAAATGGCAAAGATGATGAAAAATGGCAATACTCAATGGTGGAGGAGTTGTGGAATGATGGGCACCCCAGTACATTATTGGTGGAGCTGACACCAAATTCCATTTGGAATTATGCAAAGAAAGTGACTAACACTCATACCCTTTGAACCAGAGTCTCCACGACTGGGCCTAGGCCCCAAGATCTTCATCAGTGAGAAAGTTCTCATCTATACCAAAGTATTTATAGCAGTACTTGTAGTCTAAATAAATTGTGGTCCTTGAATGTAATGGAATATTACTGTGCTGTAAGAAATGATGTGTGTGATGAATGCAGAGAAGCATCAGAAGATCTCTATGAATTGATGTAGAGTGAAGCCAACAGATTCAAGGAAACAGTATACATACTGACTATAATAATGTAAATGGGGAGAATAATGACAAACCAAAAATAAAAAATGGGCATAATAAAATTATAATATCAAGCTTGTCTTGAATGAAGAAGTATGAGAAGATAGCCCAAACTCGGCCCTTCCTGAAAGTGGGAAGTCCCCAGGTGTGGACACATTGTGCATAGGTCTCCAGACTTTTTCAGTGTTTTTCTAAATGACCTTGATTTTTTTCCTCTTTAAAAAATACTATTTGTCATATGGAAAGGGGAAAGGGAAGGATACCTGGGATACGATGGTGATGGAAGAAACAGAAAGCATTAATAAAATTTAAAAAAAGAAGTGGCTAGGTCTGTCCCCTACTTGGGAAAGGCCAACAATAAACTCAACCGGTTGGTTCAGTCTTGTTCCCAAGTGGATATAAGGCCCTGGAGACCAACAGCTGCTATTTCTAGAAAAGGAATACACAGTGGATTTTAAGCCAGTAAGGCAAGAGGCTTGGAAGAAACTTATCAAGTTGTAAGCAGGCAAAAGATGATGGGCATGTGGGGAGAAGATGATGACAGGCGGGCTGTTACACAAGATTTATCCTTTAATTACTGTGGTGGAAGCTCAGCCTTCTTGTGGAATAAGAAGAGATTACTGTGATATACAGGACAGGATTATTTCAACAGAAACCAAGAATTGGAAAGCAATCTTGGAAACAGGAGTGTGCAGGAGGGTTTAGGAGAAAGTCAGGATGGCTTAAGGGAAACAGAATTGAGAGTCAGTGGACCAATCAGAACCAATCAGTCCCAATCAGAACATCATAGAATGAGAGCCAGAAGGGTCTTCCAAGGTCACCCAATCCAAGCTGCTCCTTTCACAGGTAATGGGGACTTGGAACAGATGGGGAAACCAAGGCCAAGAGAAATTGAGTCATTCACCCAGCCTGGTTCTAGGGTGACCTTTGGGCAAATTGTGAGCCCTCCCTCTCTTGGCCTCAGCTTCATTTGTAAAAGCAGGAGGTTGGGCTCAGTGAATGTACAAAAGGGAAAACAGACATAAGGATGAAAAGCATGAATTAAGAGCTTCTGTATACCAGGAAGTAATCATCAATGGCTGTTAGGCAGGGCCTTAAGGTTTACAATCTGTTGCCTTTACATTATCTTTTTTGATGCCCATGCCCATGCCCACCCTGTAAAGTAGAGTCAGAGAGATTGATTCATCAGCCCACAGTCACCCAGCTAGTGCATGTCAGAGGCTGGATTCAAACCCAGATCTCTCCAGAGACCAATTCCTTTCTTCTCACTCTAACACCTCTGAAGTCATGCTTGAGGGAAATGATTTTTCAGCTCTCCTGGCCCAGACTGCTCCTCCTTACCTGTGCCTTGGGGTCCCTTGCTCTTTTCAGGGTTCAGTTTGACCTCATTTCCCCCATGAGGCATTTCTTGATCCAAGCAGTCATTAACGTAACTCCATCTTCTTCCATCTCCAGTCAATTACTTTGTACTTATCACATGTATATATAATGTATACATATACATATCACGTGCATATGTATGCAGTACACTATCATATATGTACACGTGCATGTGTGTATACACATAAACTACACGCATGTACATACAATGTATACACTAGAAGCCATACATATAGACATAGAAATATACACATGCATATGTATAGTATTACATATTGTATTCATGCCCATTTTTTCTAACAGTGTAATGTAAACTTGAGGGCAGGGAACGTTTCTCTTTGTGTTTCTATCCTCAGCACCTAACACAGTGCCTATCAAACAGCAAGAACTTAATAAGCACGTGATGAAATGAATTGAAATTGGTATTGCCATGTCTTTGTCAAGCTGGCCAAGGATAAAGGTCTCTTTATTCAACCCAAGGTCTCCCATTAACTGGCCAGGAATCCTTTGTCCCACTTTGCCAAAAGTCTTGAGCTCACTTCTTCCACAGTCTTCCTCTGAGGGGTTGGGATTACTGAAGAAAAGTCTAAATAGAGTGATGCAAGCTGGGTCCCCCAAGGAGGGTTGAGGCAAAGGGCTAGGAACTGGCAGACAAGCTGTCTTTGACTAAATATTCATGCTAACATTTATTAAGCAACTACCACCATGTGGAAGATTCTGTGCTCAACGTAGGAGACACGATTCTTCAAGACTAAAAAAACCTTCAAGTCCCAGAGAAATGTATTTCTGTAAAACCTCAGGCATGGAGAGAGGAGAGATGTTTTATACATGGACATGTTTTTAATTCCAAAAACTTCACTCTCAGTTGGAGGCCAGTATTTATTTTTGATAAATCAATTTATTTTGTGATAACCTGGAGAGTATCCAGAGGAAGAACAGGCAGAATGGCAAAGAACATTGAGATCCCGCTGTATGAAGGCCAATGGAAGGAAGCCTGGATGTTTAGCTTGGAAAAGAGAAGGTTGGGGGGAAGGAAAAGTGGGGATCAAGATGGACATGAGTGCTTTTGCTATCCATTATAAGCTAGCTTATTAAAGGCACAACCAGCGAAGAAGATGGTGGTACCAGTGGTGGGTGCTGGCAAGAGAAGCCATAGACCTGGAGGGGAGGGAAGACGGCCAGATAGGTTCCCAAAAGTCATTTCTAGCATCACATGGCTTAGAGCTGGAAGAGACCTTTATGAACATTTAATCCATGGGTTCCTAACCTTTTTTTCATAGCAGATCCCATTTTCAGTCTGAGGAAGCTTATGGACTCTTTCTCGGAAGAATGTTTTAAATGCATAAAACAAAATACAGGAAAAGCCAAAGATTAATGAAAATAAAAATGTAATTTTTTTTTTAGTTCCAAGTTCATGGACCCCTTGAAATCTATCCAAGCACCTCCTAGGTTAGGATTCCTATTCCCTCACTTTTCAGAGGAGAAAACTGAGGCCCAGAGAGATAAAAATAACCCAGCTCATAAGGACCAGAAGAGGGATTCGATCCCAGATCCTTGCCATCAGATTTAGTCCTCTGAAGTCATTGCAACCAGAAAGCCCTAAGTAATCATCTTGGTGCCTGGGGAAAGCACTAAGAAATACAGGAGGGATAGGCAAGTACAAATGGCACCCCTGCTTTGTCATTCATGGTGTGGAAATAGCCCTGGAAGACATTAAGGCCAAATCATCTGAGTGGAGGGGGCATTTATACATCCTGAAGGAGTGCAGCTCTGGTTGTGCCACCTTAGTTCTATCTCCAGTTTGGGATCTTTTGCCTTCTCAAAGGGTAGGGTTTGCCCTAAACAAAATTAAAAATAAGGTCAAACATGTCTTCACTGCTCATCTACACCCTGGGGTTGTAGGATTTAAAAGTGGACCAGTGATAGTATCTTACACTTATATTGTACTTGGAGAAGCAGGTAACACAGGTAATCTTGTGCCCATTTTATAGCTTAGGATCTCAAGGCTGAAAGATATAACAACAATAACAATTCTTATTATTATAACTAGTATTTCTATAGAGCAGTTAAGTTTTGCCAGGTTCCTTACAAATATTGTCTCATTTTATATTCACAGCATGGGTGATATCTTCATTTTATAGATTTGCAAACTGAGGCAGACAGAGGTGAAGGGACTTGTCCAGGGTCACAAAGCTAGTAAAAATCTGAGGCCAGATTGCAACTCAGGACTTTGTGACCCGGATCCCTCCGTCTTCCACTATACCTGGTTTGGATCTTTACTGGACATCATCACGGCTTCCTCATCTGTAAAATGAGGGGACCAGTCTACCTGACCTCTGATATTCCTTCATGTTCGAGGTTTCTAATTTTGTTTCTAATCCTAATTCTGGGGTCTAACCCTAATTGAGTTTCATTTTATCTCAAACATCCAACCCAAATTCCTATCCCATGTTCTTGCTTGTTTTCTATGTAAGGAAATGGGCCCCCAGATTGGGGTAGGGGTCACCTCACTCAAACAGGCAATGAGTAGCAGATTTGGAATCTGACCACCAGGCTCTCCAGCTCTAGGTCTGTGGACCCTTTCAGAAGGCTTCTCACTTGACTGACTTGACTGCGCCAACAACCCTATGCTTCTCTTATCTTTAGGTTTCCCATGTGCTCATAATACCCGCTAGCTTGTGCTCCACAAGGCTTGTGGCACCCCCTTTCCAACAGCACCCTTTGTCCTGGATTCCAGCAGCTTCCCCTTCTGCTGCAACACAAATTAATCTGCCCTTTGTTCTGGTTATCCGAGGCCCTGTGCCGTCCTTTCAACAATTAGTCTAATTCCAGATAAAGTGTTGATGACTTACTATGACATTCTTTCCAAGTTACTCAACTTTTAAAGGAAACCCTAGGTTACCTCCTACTGAACTTGAAGGAATGAATCTCTTACCTCTTACTGAGCTCTAAAGAATGAATCTCTGGGGAGGAATTTCCAGGCACTTGGATGAGGTAGTGTGGCACAGTGTGTAGAGAATCTGTCTTGGAGCCTGGAAGACTTGCCTCGGACACAACCTGGCTGTGTGCCTTGAGGAAGGTTTATTTTATCTCTCAGGGGTGGAGACAGCACCAACCTGCTAGGACTTTCCTTATCTGGGAGTTTCCTATACCAGAGACACTGTGGGTCCTTTGTGTGTCCTTATAGGAGATAGGAGCAGTGAGGGGGGCACAACTTTGAGGGGGAGTATATGTCAGAGATACCCCACAAATCATACTGTGTAGGTAAGTAACCGCCCAGCGTTCACATCAGTTTTCACTACAGTGGCCACAATATTTGGAACAAGGAACAGAAGAATAATGATATGGTTTCCCTAAGGGGGAAACCCTTTTTATTTAATCATTCAGTCAATTCACAATACAATAATCAAACTTCCACTCATGGGGCAACTTAATCTGTCACTAATCTAGATTCCCAATTACTAAATATCATTAATCACTAGCACAGTCATTAGAAAAACCACACAAACTCTCTACCCCTTGGTGTCCAGCAAATCTCGGATTCCT
>JAQQSW010022674.1:0-10413 GCA_028646575.1 Pseudocheirus occidentalis
CTTTACTTTCAATTACTCTCATTGAATTTGGCTTAGGGAAAAAATGGCATAAACGCTAACCTGGGCATCATGCCACACAGGAGAGTAGGGGGGATGGGGAGGAGAAGGGGGATGATGGAGGGGAGGGCAGGGTCTGGGGGAGGGATGCTGGAAGCACACACTTCAGTAAAGGGACAGGGACAGGGTAGAGAATAGAGCAAGGGGGGTGAGGGACAGGAAGGAGGGACATATGACCACTGTCACAATATGTCCACTATGAAGATGCCCTGTATAATCACACATCCACAACCTGTATTGAATTGCTTGTCCTTCCAGTGGGTGTGGGGGACAAGGGAGGAATTGAAAGAATCTAGAATTTAAAGCTCTGCAATACCTGCAACAAGGAATTAAGATATACAGGGGCTGGGGTACAGAGATCCTCCCTGCCCTACCAGAAAGTAAGAGAGCAGATCAGGGGAGGGCCTTTAAGTGAGATTACTGTTTTAGGGTTGGGGTAGGGGAAAGACAGGGAGAAAATTTGTAATTCAAAAATCTCATGAAAATGAATGATGTTAACAAGAAACAAATAAAATTTATTAATAAAAAAAAAGAAATACACAGGATGCTCTCAGAAAAACCTGGACTTACATGAACTGATGCAAAGTGAAATGAGCAGAACCAAAACACTGTACACAGTAACAGAAATGCTGTGTGATGATTTACTATGAATAACATAGCTATTCTCAGCAATACAATTATCTGAGACAGTTCTTCAGGACGTATGATGAAAGGTACTGTTCCTCTCCATAGAAAGAACTGGTAGAGTCTAAATGCATATCAAAGATACTTTTTCATTTTTCATGTGTTTTCTTTCACAGAATGTTTTACATGGAAATGTGTTTTGCGTGACTACACATGTACAACCTATGTCAAGTTGCTTGCCTTCTCTGTGAAAGGGGTGGAGGGGAGAGGAAGGAAAAAATTTAGAACTCAAAATTTGAAAAAAAAATGTTAAAATTGTTTTTTACATGTAATTGGGGGGAATAAAATATTAAATGAGCAAATAAAAAGATTACCCGAAATATCTTTTTTTATGTAGCTAAATTATTTAGCAATATTTCCATTGTTTGATTCTGTTTCCACAGTAACTGCCTGTTTCTTTAAGGATTTAAATTAATATTCAAAAAACCAAGAATATTAAACTACTGAAGATGCATACAAAGGAATTAGAGAGCAAATTTTAGGATATTTTGAACTGCAAAGTTCATTTTCTATTCTGATTGATGTTAATGAAATATACAAAAGTTATTTGTGGCTTATTTTTGCTGGGTTTTCACAGAATCTCTAAGTTGGAAGGAACCTTGGAAATTCCTCAGTCCAAGGGTTCTAAAATTGGGGTCTGTGAATTTTTTTTAAGCTTGCTAACTAGATTTTAACATAATTAGTTTCTTTGTAATCCTGTGTATTCTATTTTATGCGCTTAAAACACTTCAGAAAAAAAAATCAATAGACTTCACTAGACTGACAAAGGGTTCCATGATACTGAAAAGGTTAAAAATACCTGGTCTAGTCCAACCCGCATTTTAGAAAAATCTTCTGTACAATATAACATCCCAGAAAAAAAAAAATGTGTTATAAGAGACAGTGAAAGGGAACTTTGGGGAAGACTCTGTTCATACCCTCCCCCATACTTAGATGACAAAAGTAAGCTTGCCCTCATATCTTCTACCATTTCTAACTAATCTTGCAAAACCCCAAGTCTCTTGAGGTCCAGTACCCTCAGGATCACTGAAGCATTGACCAATAGAATAGCCTTCTATTATGCCACTGTCTCCAGAGAAACTGAGGAGCTCTTCCCCTCTCTCCTGCTGCCCCATCATTCCAGAAGAGCCAAAGAGAGAAATGGAGACACAGAAAGTAGACTTAAGAGGCTTCTGCTGACTTGGCTGTCAGGCAGAGGAGAGAGTGGGAGCAGAACCAAGAGTCAGTGGCTGTCGAGAATGACCAGAAGGGATAAAGCAAGGCCAAGAGAAAGACTTCAGAAGACCTTTTTTGAAAACTTGCCCACATCTTCAGGATACAGGCCTTGCTCCTCTGTAATTTACCTGAGGCAGAAACAATATCTTAACTTCTACAAACTTTACTAGCTACAAAGGTCAATGAAAATGTTTTCCCTTTCAAAGGAAGGAGTCAATACTGAATTAAGGGTGCCCTTCTCTAACAATAAGCAGAAAATCACCTCATCTCAATCCAATCTGCTTTAACTCATTGTCCAGACCTGTGAATCAAGGGAGTCTAGAGGTAGTTTGGTATCATCTGTTACATACAAGTTGTTAGTTTTAAGTTGAAAGTAGCCTCAGAGATTCCCTATCCCAACCTGTATCAGAGAAATCCCCTCTATAATAGCCCAGGGGGAAAAAAGTGTGATAAAGGACAGAAAAAGGGAAAGACAATGCCTATGACCTCCCCAACTGATATTGAGAGAAGCTCACAAGGGGAGTTATTTAATGGATTCTACACTGGTATTTTACTTTGTCTCTAACAGCATTCCTGTTAGGAACATGCAGTCTCATAACACTAATCATACAGGCCTTGTTTGGAGACCTCCTACGATAAGGGTCTCACTACCTCCCATATCAGAACATTTCACTTTTGGACAATTCTAATCGTCAATAAGGTTTTCCTCACTTTAGCCTAAACGTGTCTCTCTTTTACTTCTACTCATTACTCAGCTGGGTCCTCTGAGGCCGAACAGACAAGCCCAATTCCTCTTCCATATGACAGTCCTTCAACCACTTAAAGACAAGCTATTATGCCTTCCCTTCTCCAGGTTAAAGCACCCCCAGTGCTTTCAACTAATTCTCATGTGGTATTGACTTTCATATCCTCACATCTTTGTCATGCTCTTCTGGACACATTCCAGTTTGTCAATTTTTCTCCTAAATTGTGGCACCCAGATCCAGACACACTATTCCAGATGGTTTTGAATATTATTAATTTCTTGGAGAAAAGAGAAGCAGTATTTTGAAAATCCAAGATCAGAAGCAGCTAGAATCATTCCTAGAGTGTTCAACCACTCATGCACATGGAAGATTAAGATCTGTACGCACTATATAAATACATCACAAGCTGTCAGCAGATCAGAGCCGATGACTGTCAGCAACATCACTGCAGAACAGCCACAGGGCTCAGAGACACAGATGCAGTAGGTTGTAAACAAGTTACCATCTGGAACAGTTAGAGTTATCCCTGCAGAGTAGCCTCTGCCCCCTACATCGAAGTAGTAGTACCCTATAGAAATCAGTACCAGAGGCCGCCTAGTGCTGGTTATTCTGATTAGTGCCTTTCAAGCCTTGCTAAGAAGTTATGACAGGTTGCTGACTCTGTAGAGCAAGGGAGGTTGGGTGGGAGCTAGTTCCCTGAGGTATCATCCTTGTGGTACGGGGTGTATAATTCAGCTTTTCCATGAGCAGAGAGATGTGTGTGTGTGTGTGTGTGTGTGTGTGTGTGTGTGTGTGTGTATCTGGCACATGCAAGTGCACACCCTTGTTCCTGAGAATGAATCCTTGCTGGGGAGATCTCATTCCCATATGTGCCTATTTGTAGGTAGATTAGAGCCTAGGGAACTAGTCTAAGCTGAACAGGTTCCTGGAGATGGTATTTATGCATAAGAGATCACATTTGTAAAGCACTTTAAGGTTGGCACTTTATGAATATCATCTCATTTGACCCTAGTCAGCCTTGGCTAATGGCTTCTGAAAGAATGTCCCTAAAGGCCCACCTGGTCCCTAATAGCAAGTGAAAACTACTGGAAATGATATTGGACCCTGATATTTGAGGTTTATGATTTTCCACTATATTCTAGGGTAAGCTCTTCTGATAGAATATAAACTCCTTGAATGAAGAGACAGTTGCAGTTTTGTCTCTTCTGGCCCTCAGTGCCTAGCATAGTGAATAAATGTTTTCAGTGATTAATTTATTGACTGAATGTTCTAAATTTAATTTGCCTGAGACTTACAAGAGAGATAGTAGTGTATACCATATTTGACTACCACATTTAAACCAAACCAAGAAGGAAAACAGTGTTCTAAATAAAAGGGGGACAATTTGAGAAATGGAAAAATGGGTTTTCAAAGAAATTGTCATAGGAATATCAAATGGTTAAGAGTAAATATGATATTAATTATTTAATCATGAGATATTTGTGCACAAAAGACTAGAGACCCACTTGTTAAGGCAACTTTACCTCTTACTCTTCTGGAAAAGAGGAAAAATCCCAGTCAATAATGTTCTGTTAATTTGCAAGGCAACTATTTGACCCAATCATTTTCAAGGACAATTTTAAGAGTAAAGGTCTCAAAACCAGTTGGAAGAAAAACTTAAGGAAGGAATATTCTTTCAAAAGAATTACAGGCATGTCTTGGCGATAACTGTGACAGCGGTTATTCCTAAAACCCTACTGTCTAAAGGGAAGTTACTGGAAAGTAATTGACGAGGATCATCAAAGCTTCCACTCATTTGCCTTAGCCAACTGTCGCTGGTAAATGACTTAATCTTTGCTAAGCCTTCTTTGCAGAAAAGGCTGAGTAGTTGAAATGCATCTACATACAGACCTGAAACTATAATGAGATCATTTGACATTCTGATTGATAAGAAATCTACATTGTGTTTTGACTTGCCTGCCACAGTTGATATGGAGTATTGCTAGTTTGTTCAAAAGTGATAGCTATTTTCTGACATATACCAACCATATCTGAAAGAAATGTGGAAATGTAGGAGTTAATTGCACATTATTTGTCGTAAGGTAAAATTTTAATCACATTTCATATGTATCTTTTTTTTCTTAGCAAAAGTAATTGGTTGGAAAGATAGAGGACCATAAATATTTTATGTAATCTCCTAAAAATAAAGAGATTTGTGTAGATTCTTTCATGAATGTGTGTGTTTGTGTGCCTCAGGATGGGGAAATTTATTCATGAATGTTCAAATGCAAGATAATAACAGTAGCAACATCTGCTTAAGTCAATTGTGGATAAGCTGCTGCCACCCTAAGGTGCCAATGACTTATGCACTTGACTTTTAGATTAGTTTGTATTTTGTGGCACAAACATATGCATGCACATGCACATATACACACTTCCTAAAAATATGTCACTGTACTTTTTTTGAGTTAATGCCATTGATTCCTAAAAATCTATAGTAGTTTGCACATCCTTCCTAATGGTGGCATGAATCAAAATGATAAACTCAGGGAATCTCTCAGTTGGATGCTTTCATATCATTTACTAACAAAGAGAGTAGGGATATCCAGAATCTGCATTCTGGTGCTCATCTCCATTTCTATCACAATCAGGAGAACTGAGAAGAAAATTTTTTTTATGTTTATGTCATTAAAAGTGATTTCATCAGTGGAAAATTATTTTTACTTGTTAACTTCTGACAGTATGCTATAATCTGGTAGCAATCCATTTTTTTTATTGTGTCAAAATCCTCTGTTTTTATATCACTTTCATTTTTAAATTTTTCATCCCTTTCACTCCTATCCAATGAGCCGGTCTTTGCAACAATATTAAAAACAAAACAAAACTAGGAGACAGATGAATGGAGAAACCAGTAAAACCAAACAATATATCAACTATGTCTAAAAGTACACACAATATTGTATATCCATAGTTCTCCCTTGTTCAAAGAAAGGAGGAAGTTATATTTTCTCAGTTCTTTTCTAGGATCAAGCTTGGTCATTTTAAGACTACAATGTTAGCTTCTATTTTTTAGTTCTTTTCATTTAAAATGTAGTAGACGCCTGTATTTTGTTTAATTGATTCTGCTTATTTCCTTTTACATCATGTAAGTTCATATGTCTTTCTCAGTCTCCACCTCTGAATTCTTCATATTTATTGCTTATTACAGAATAATAATATTCCATTATTTTCATGTATCACAATGCTTAACTATTCCCCAATTAATGGGTAACTATTTTATTTTCAGTTATTCGCTACCACAAAAAATTACACATTGCCTACTACCAATCAGTGCCTTTCATCTTTAAGAGCACCTTAGCATATGTATTTTGAAATCTTGACGATTAACTCTATCCATTGGTCACCTCAGTTTTTGTGTTTGTCTCAGTATTATGATTTTTACAAGGCACTTTTCTTCTGACAAGGGTTATTTCATATCACCCACATTCATTAGGATTCAGATATCAACTTGCACAATTTTCAATGGAAATTCAAATCCAGAAAATGTAAATGGCCCCTAAATTTGGTGCCATCGTGTAATATTTGCTTGAAAGATGAATGTGGGGAGTTTTATAAAAAAATGAATTCTTTCTACTCACTACTTCTAAAATTTCTACAATCAGTATTTTAACTTATGCAAAAGTAACTTGATTCCATTTTTTAATATTTTTTTATATACTATGTTGTTGGGGAAGAGTTGAGGTTGACTTGTAAGGAAATCCTCAATGGAGTACCCCAGGGACCTGGGTTATCTAACACTTCTATACAACCCTAGGACAAAAGCATAAGCAGCATGCTTATCAATTTTGAATATGACATAAAGCTAGGAAGGTAAATTAATGGGATGAAAAAGGCAAGAAACAAAAAGTTGTTGACAGACGAACTTTGGACTGAACTGAAAAAGATTAAATTTAAGAAGGATAAATTATATTTGGGTTCAAAAAATCAAACTGACACATTCAAAATAGGTGACATACTTCTACAGGAATTTATCTAAAAAATATCTGGTTATTTTAGTGGACTACAAGATCAATATGAGTCAACATGACTGTCATAGAAGGGAATTAGTTCAATCTTGAGAATCATATCATCCACACAGGAGAGTGGAGGTGATACTCCAAATGGCTTCCATTCTAAACACTTAACTAAAACCGTTCTCTTTAAGGTTAACAAAAATCTCTTAACTGATGAATCCAATGGTCTTTTTTTTGTTCTTATCTTTCCTGATCTCTAGAAACTCCTGACTCAGTCAATGTCTTTCTCTTAAATTCTCAACTTCAATGACCCCTCTCTTGGTTTCCTTCTTTCCAAACAACTGCTTCTTCTCAGTTTTCTTTGCTGGGTGATCACCCATCCCCACCTACGGATGTCCCTTAACACCCTGTGTTGAACCCTCTTTTTTCTCTATACTCTTCCTCTTGGAGGTCCCATCACTTACATATATAATAGATCTAATCTGTCTCCTGAGTTCCAGTCTTACATCTCTCTTTCGTGAGCCTGACAGACATCTTGATCTCAACATGCACAAAATATAACTTGTCATTTCCACTTAAATCCACCCTTTTGCTAAACTTCCCTATTTCTGTTGAAGATACCAGCATTGTCCAAATCATCAAGCTCACAACCTTGGAGTAGACATTTATTAGTGCATGTTGAATAAAGAAAAAAGCTAATAAATGAATCTTTAACTCTTTCCTCTTTCCAAGAATTTTTGCTTCTACCTCTATATCTCTCTCCACTCACACATTGTTTCCGATTTCATCAGATTTCACCTAGGTCAGTCTCTTATTACAATAGTATCCTGAATGTTCTTCATCTTCCATTCTCTTCCCTATAGATCCACCACTCAAATGCCAAAATAATCCTCCTAAAAGGCAAGTCTGATTATGTCACTCCTGCTCAAAAATCTCCAGTGACTTTTTGTATGTCTAAGATAAAATATAGTTCCTCACCCCTTTATTTAAAGCCTTTCAAAATCTGGCTTCAAACTTCTTAGTCATACTTATTTTAAATTGTTCCCTTTCACACACTCTATCCCAGTCAAACTGACCTACTTGACAAACTTGCCATTTTTATCTCCCTCTTCTATACATTTGCACAGGCTGTACCTCATGCTGAAATACACTCCCTTCTTACCTGTCTCAGCATCGTTGCATTCTTTCAAGAATGGGATCATGTCACCTCCTTATGGAAATATTTTAGCATTCTAATTAAGGAGTCTTTAACATTTTGGTGTCATAAAATCCTTTGGCAACTGGTGACGTCTATGGACCCCTTCCAAAAATAACATACTTTTAAAGGTTAGTGAATATAAAGATGTAATTTTTTTCCTGTCCAAGTTTATGGATGCCTTGAAATCTACCCATAGAGCCTTTACTCTTTTTGCTAGTATTCTCTCCCTCCGCAAATTATCTTATCATTGTTTATCTATTTATATTTTATATCCCATTAGAACGCAACCCCCTTGAGATCAAGAACTGGTTTATGTCCTTAACACATAGCGTATGTGTAGAATATCATAAGCATCTCAATTATGTTGAGTGAATGAGTTGAATGAACTGGGTCTATATATCTTTTCCAGAATGGAAACATGGAGACATAACAGCTTCTTCAGATATTGAAAGGATTATCTTATAGAACAGAGACTAGACATAGGATCAAAGGATCATACATTTCTAGCTGGCAAGAACTTTAAAACTCACAGAATACAACACACACACACACACACACACACACACACACCCTCATTATGGATAAGAAAATTGAACTTCAGAGAGGTTGTTATTTGCCCAGAATCAAACCCAAGGCCTCTGACTGCAATTCTAATGTCTTTTGCTATTGGTTAGTCATTCCGTTGTATCCAGCTCTTTCTGACCCCATGAACAATATGGTCCATAGGATTTTCTGGGCAAAGATATTGAAGGGGTTTGCCTTTTTCACTCCTCTAGTGGATTAAGGCAAACAGAGACTAAGTAACTTGTCCAGGGTCAAATATCTAATATGTATCTGAGGGCATATTTGAACTCAGGTCCCCCTGGCTCCAGGCCCAGCACTCTATGTACTAAGCCACCTAGCTGCCTCCTAATGTTAGTGTCTGCAGTAGGGTGGAAGTTGCAAAGAGGAAGGCTTAGGCTTGATTCAAGGAAAAATTTCTTAATGATCAAAACTCTGCCACTGGTGATCTTCAAAGGCTAGATGACTGATTCTGGTTCAGATTGTGATTGGACTGAATTGGACCCAAGGTCCTTTATATCTCTGAGATTCATTAGTGCTCTGAAAGTGAAATGGGTTGCTTCTGGAGGGAGTTTCCTCATTATCACTTAAGGTCTTCAATTGCAGTTTGGGTGATCAATCAATTTATCAACAAGAATTTATTAAGAACTTATTATGTGGGGGAGAGGGACAGAGTCAAGATGGAGGTATAGATGCAGCAAAATGCCACAGCTCTCCCCATAACCACCACAAATACCTATAAAATATGACTCTAAAAAGATTTTAATGCTCCAGAACCCACAAAAATTACAGAAAAACACATCTCCTGCTGAAGGCAGTCTGGCAGGCAGATGTGAAGAGCTTCATCGCAGCATGCTGGGAGCCCAGACCAGCACTGCATGAACCCTTGGCTGGAGCCCTGGGGCCAACAGAACAAGCCACAGCTGGAGAGCATATCAAGGGCAGCTGTAGTGATTTCCAAAATTACCAACCCATAAGAAACAAGGACTAAGTAAAAGGTCAGTGGAACTTGGAAAAATTCGGAGGAGAGAAGCAGGTCTGGCTGACTGCCCCAGGATTAGAAGCAGCTGAAGGGGCAGCACTGCAGCTGCCTCAATGTGGCTGCTTCAGAAGCTCCTGGTCTGCAGATTGCAGGGGGGGCCAAGCAATCATTCAGAGGTTAAGTACTCCTGCCTGGATCAGCATCATGGTCTTGGGTGGTGGTCCTGAGGTGCACTTTCAGTGAGCCAAAGCTGGTGGGGGCTGCAGAAACAGTAGCCTCCTAAAAGCTCTGGCAGATGCAAAAACCCCAGCAATTTGGGATAGAGCTCTCCCTCTGAAAGCAGAGTTCTACTGAACCTAAAAGTTAAGTAATTGACTGGCAATATGAGTAGGCAAAGGAAGCAAAACAAACCCAGGAATACAACTTTAGATTGCTTTTTTGAGGACAAAAAGGATCAAAGCATGGAACAGGAGGAAGACAACACAGTCAGAACTCCTGCACCAAAAGCTTCCAAGAAAAATGAAGACTGGTTACAAGCCATAGAACAGCTTAAGAAGGATTTTTGAAAACCAAAGAAGAGAAGTAGAGGAAAAATTGGGAAGAGAAATGAGAATGATGCAAGAAAATCTTGAAAAGAGAGTCAATAACCTGACTGAAGAAAATAACACCTTAAAAATAGATTTAACTCAAATGTCAAGAGGCCCAAAAAGCCAATGAGAAGAAGAATGCCTTAAAAAGTTGAACTTGCCATATGGAAAAAGAATCTCAAAAGCTTTCTGAAGAGAATTATTCCTTCAGAATTAGAGTGGAGCAAATGGAAGCAAATGACTTTATGAAAAATGAAGATACTATTAAACAGATCCAAACAAATTAAAAAAAGAAGGCAAAGTGAAATATCTCCTTGAAAAAACCACTGACCTGGAAAATAGATCCAGGAGAGACAATTTAAGAATTATTGGACTACCTGAAAGCCATGAT
>JAQQSW010022675.1:0-10413 GCA_028646575.1 Pseudocheirus occidentalis
AGTTCAATAGTTTTCTTACTTTCAATTTTATTAATCTCTCCTTTGGTTTTCATTATTTCTAATTTAGTTTTTAGCTGAGGATTTTCAATTTGTTCTTTTTTTAGCTTTTTCAGTTGCATGCCCAATTCAGTGACCTCCATTTTCTCTAATTTTTTCAAGTATGCATTCAGGGATATGAAACTTCCCCTAAGTACTGCCTTTGCTGTATCCCACAAATTTTGGTATGATGTCTCATTATTGTCATTCTCCTGAATGAAGTTACTGATTGTTTCTATAATTTCTTGTTTAGCCCACTCATTCTTTAAGACCAAATTGAGATACCTTTTTTGACATGGCCAATGATGCAATTTGTCTTGGACTGTACATGTTTGTAAGCAAGATTTTGTTTTTCTTGCTTTTCAGTTGTGTGTGTGCTTGGGGGGAGGGGAGGGTAAAGGGAGAAAAGGCAGGTTTTCATTTGAGAATAAAATAAAATTTAATGTTAAAAAAAATACATATTCTTTGGCCATAGGTAAGGGCCTGGTCACCAAAATGGAAAGCTGGTGGGAGGGACCTTTCTATACCTATTTACACTAGAACTACTTAATTTTGCTGGTTTCGTTCCAGATCTCCTCTAATGACTTCCCCGACATTAGTCAAAGGCTAACATAAGGGGGAGATGGAGTTCTCAGAAAACATTTGGCAGGTTACATCATTCCCTTGCTCCCTCATCCATTGACTAGGTCCCCATCTCTCCCAACTAAATGTCTTGCCACCTGCTTCAAAAATTATGGTAAAAGTAGCTCATTCTCAATCTAAAATTTAAACATTGCCAGTTTCCTTGTCTCAACTTGTAAGACCTCTCTGTGTTCCTGACCCCAGGTTAAACATTTGGATCAATCATTGATGCTTCCTTTTCTCCTTTCTTAGCCAGCCCAGCACCAAACCCTTTTGCTTTCTCTCTAACTCAGATCCCTTTGCCACACCCACACCTCCATCTGAGGCCATGTTAGTTAATGCCTAGAAGTCACAGCATTCCCTGCCTCTGACCTTAGCCTGTGACTATTGCACAGTGACCCCAAAAATAATCTACCATACTCGGTGATGAGTTTCTGCAGATCAGATGTAAGTTTTTGTTGGTGTTTCCTGTTTTTATTCCCCATTTTATTCTAATAGATTTCTCCACATCAGCCAAAAACACACTTGGGATTAGAGCAAAGGAGAAATTCTCAAGTGCCTCTAATGGTGCTAATAAGGCATGTTCTCCAAGACTCTCCTAGACCCTGTCTCTTCATTGTGCACTAACTTTGTGATTTCATCAGGTCCCACGGGTTTGATTTTCATCTCCCTACAGATGATTCCCAGGTCTATGTGTCTAGGCCGAGTCTCCTAAACTACAACCCTGCATCACAAACTGACCTTTAGAACATCTTGAACTGGAAGTCCTATAGGTGTTTCAAACAACATGTCCTGAAACAACTCATCTTTTTCCCTAAATCTTCTCCTCTTCCAAACTTCCTTTTTGTTGCCAAAGCTTGCAACTTCAGTATCATCTTGACCCTTCACTGTCACCCCATATATCCAATCTTTTGCTAAGTCTTTTTTCTGACTTTACTATATTTCAAACTATCCCCTTGTTTCTATTCACCCAGCTGCCGCCCTAGTTCATTACCTAGACTGACTCAGGTCTTTAACCATTCTGTCCACCACTCAGTGTCAAAATGATTTTTCCTAAAGCATAGGTCTGCCCATGTTTACCCTGCTGCTCAATTCCATTGATTCCAGTTACCTACAGGATCACATATAAAATCTTTTGACATTTAAAGCTCTGACCCTTCCCACCTTTTAGTCTAACTATATTTTACTCTTTTCCATATACTCTGTGAATGAGTCATATGGGTTTCCTTACGATTTCTTGCATGTAATAATTCATCTCCCTTCTCCATGCATTTCTACAACTGGCTGTCCCCCAGACCTGGAATGTTCTCTCACCTGACCTCTGAGACTTCTTAGTTTCTGTGGGTCACACCAGGTCTCAGCTCAGATCCCTCCTGCAGGAGATCTTTGTGTTCTTTCCAGCCCTCCTCTCTACCCACATGGTTTCCTTATACTGACCTATATTTGAATTTTAAAATTGGTTAAATGAGAGCAATAACAAATATATAACTATAATACTTTGGCTATGACCCATACTACCACCAAAGTCAACTGAAATGCTCAAAATATCAGTCATTAACTCACTTGTGTGGAAACTAAATATTACTCCATTCAGCCTCTTGATACCAACTTAGATTTCTCTTAAATCTTCACATGATAAAGTTGAAAACTGCTTCCTCAGAAAAAATCTCTTCATTTCTTTCCATATCTTCTTCAAAAATAAGAAAAGTCTTTAGCTTTTCTCAAGCTAATATAATTAATAATATCTCTCTACACTCAAGTAGTTCCTAACAGTTTAAAAAAAAAAAACAACCTAAAAAACAACACTCTCTCCCTGGCCCTATAGGGAAGGGCATAGTTAAAATTCTTCATGGATTCTCATGGCTCACTGATAAGCACACCCTACCCCCATCACTATCAAGAAGTCTGCCTGACTCTATAAGGGTAGGTCCTTCACAATAATCCATTCCTTAACTGTCCTTTCCAGCCACCTACACCAACTGTTTTCCTCAATATTCAGCTTGCTCTTAAAAGCTATAGTAGGGGCGGCTAAGTGGCACAGTGAATAGAGCACCGGCCCCGAAGTCAGGAGTACCTGAGTTCAAATCCGGCCTCAGACGCCTAACACACACACACACACACACACACACACACACACACACACAAAAAAAACCTAGCCGTGTGACCTTGGGCAAGTCACTTAACCCCAACTGCCCTCAAAAAAAAAAAGGCAAAAAAACGTGTATTTGTGGGCACAGCCTATGTGGGAATTAGTTGTGTTTGACTATGCATATGTTACAAGGACTTTCTTTTTCTTTTTTTCCTAGTGGTGGGTTGGAAGAACAAGAGAAAGAGGGACAGGGGGATAAGAGAGAAAGAGGGAGGGATGGAGAGGGAATTATTGAGGCATCTTTTCTAATGCAGAGAAAAGAACAGAAGTCAGAAAGAAGTAAAAACAAGCTTTTATACTTAAAAAGAAAAGCAAGCTGTACATAATAGAGATCCGCAATTTCACGTACAAGCTTTTTTCATTCTAGTATGAATGTGGAAATGACCATTTTATTCTTTAGGTTAAAAAATTAATTTAAAAAATCTGTGATTTCAGTATTCAAAGCAAGGATTACATAGGGTTTGGAGGAGCTGCTCTTTTAAGTGTGATTAAGGAACCAGTCAGATGAGTAGGGCTGAGGTGTAGCAGCAAGGGCCCAGAAGAAATCAGACAGCGAGGTTTGTAGTGGCCGGGGTCAGCGCAGTTTTGTTCCTTTCTCCAGCTGCAGTGTTTGATGTTAGCAGGACGGGGAATTAGGGCTAGAGAGGGCTGAAGGATAATATCAAGGCATTTGCTTTTAAAATTGTATAGACTCATTTGGTTTGGATATAATAGACATTACCCAGTAAAACCCCCCACTGTTCATTACATTTATTATTCATTAAACCCCAGTGAATAGAGCCCCTGCTCTGGAGTCAGGAGGACCTGAGTTCAAATGTGACCGCAGACACTTAGGCACGTTACTTAGCACCAATTGCCCTGCCATCTCCTCTCCAAAAAAAAAAAGAAAAAAAAAGATCACTTCCAGGATCAAATACAGAATTCTCTGTATTTCAGAGCCCTTCATAACCTAGCTCTCTTTCTTCAACTTTCCAGTACTCTTACATCCAGTGACATTGGCTTCCTTGATCTTCCCCAAATAAGACACTCCCTTTCTTTGTTCCAGACATTTTATTTATTTATTTTTTTGCTTTTTGGAGGGCAATTGGGGTTAAGTGACTTGCCCAAGGTCACACAGCTAGTTTTTTTTTTTTCTTAAGTGTCTGAGGCTGGATTTGAACTCAGGTCCTCCTGACTCCAGGGCCAGTGCTCTATTCACTGCACCACCTCGCTGCCCCCTGTATATTTTCTCTAGCTATATCCCATGGCTGGGAACGCCCTCCCTCCTCATCTGCACCTCCTGGCTTTGCTATCTTTTTTCAAGTCCAGCTAAAATCCTACCTTCTACAAAAAGCCTTTTCCAAGCCTTCTTAACTCTGATGAATTCTCTGCGGATTATTTCCTACTTGTCCTGTATATACCTTGTTTGCATATATTTGTTTGCACGTTGATTCCCCCATTAGACTGTGACCTCCCCAAGGTCAGGGACTATCTTTTGCCTTTCTTAGTGTCTCCAGACCTCCCCAAGGTCAGGGACTATCTTTTGCCTTTCTTAGTGTCTCCAGAATTGAATATAGTATCTGACACATCGTAAGTAGGTGATCAATAAATCAATGACTGGCTGCAAAGTACATTTCCCAACAGTTCAGCAATTAACGCTCTGTTAGCACAGAGATTCAGAATGAATTGGGTGATGGAAGGACGAGAGATTGGCTCAGAGGAGGATCTCAGAGTTTCAGCTTGTCAAAGTGGAATTGTCCGAGGTCAGGAGGTTAGCTCGAGTGAGATCACTCCATATGGCTGAAGTGGAGTGAATCATTTCACCAATGCCAAGGGTGGAAGGCAGCAGCATCACCCACTCTGCCCCCGTGCTTCTCCCTCAATCTTGTAGTTTCAAGGCTGGTCATATGTAGCAAATGGGAAAGAAGCTCATTACCTTGCCAAGGGCTGCATTTTCTTCCTGATTTGATGCGTGAGCTCCATAAAATCTGCAGAATGAAACTTACTTGATGTTTGTGCTGGGAAGCAAGTCAGAGGGCTCTCAATCCATGGGAGATCTGTAGAGGGAGAAGGTGAGATTATTAACAGAGAAAACAGCTCACAATCTAATAGGAAAGTTGACATGCAAACAAATTTGTACAAACAAGCAATATACAAGATAAATAGAAGATAATCAACAGAGAGAGGACGCTAGATTTACTTCAATCAGTCAGTCTAAAAGCACTTATTAAACACCTACTGTTTGCCCGGGTACTTTGCTAAGCACTGAGGGTACACAAAGAACAAAAGTGAAATTCTGCCTTCAACTCCTTATGTTCCAACAGAGGATTTACTCATGTAAGTATCAACATAACGTATATGCTGCCTGATTGTCTCTGTGGAGATGGGGCATCGAGTTGAGGTGGTTAGGATGTGATTTTAGTTTCAAGAGGAGCAGAGAGCTGTGGTGTAGTGGACAAGGATGTGACCTCCTTTGCACCTGAGGAGGGAGGATGGGACAGCAGTGGAGACTGAAGAGAGAGATTGGACACTAACAGTGACAGGCGGCTGACCTTAGAGCCAAATATCCACTTTAGGGAAACACGAAATTCAGACTGAGATTGCTCCCTTTAAGAGCTGAACAGGCTGTGGAAAGATTTTACTTCCTTCCCCCCCCATGCCCCTTTTATCAAAAGACCCTGACATTTTAATCCAGAGTTTACTGTTCTTTTAGTTATTTTAAAATAAATAGAATAGAATAGAATAAAATAAATAAATAAAATAACCTGGGGTACCTAGGTGGCACAGTGAATAGAGCACTGGTCCTGGAGTCAGGAGGGCCTGAGTTCAAATTTGGCCTCAGACACTTGATGTTTTTGTAGTACTTTAAAGCTATCTTTCTCTAGATAAAGCTAAATTGATGTGAATTGTTTTGGAGTCACACATTTGATTTCATACAGAGAGTGTAAGTGGAGGGATACCTGTGGCTAGCTTGAAAACACAAAAATTTAAGTAGGTCAGAGGACTAACCTTCTTCCAATGATCAGGCTTTCATATGATATAGAAGCTCTGATGATTCTTAATAATAAACTATATTAATAAAACTCCCTAAAATAATAAAGAGTTACACATAGACCTGAGGAGCCATTGCCCTGTAGGCTAAAGCAGGTTCATTGTTGTAATTAGGTGAGGCTGATCAGAATGGAAGAAGGAGGGAGCAGAAGCAGAGGTGGTGACCAAAGAGAAGGTAACACAACTTTCTCTCGATAGATAGAAAGATAAATACACATACATATAAAACTATAGCTAACATTTATATAGCACTTTCTGTGTGCTTTGTGGGCAGATAGATAGCACAGTAGATAGAGTTGCCAGGCCTAGAGTAAGGCTCATCTTCCTGAGTTCAAATATGGTCTCAGACACTTACTAGCTGTGTGATCCTGGGCAAGTCACTTAACTCTGTTTGCCTCAGTTTCCTCTGCTGTAAAATGAACTGGAGAAGGAAATGGCAAACCACTCCAGGATCTTTGCTAAGAAAACAAAGAGTGGGATATGAATGAATTAGGAAGTTTTGAAAGTGGGGTGAATTTTGTGGAGAAAGATGAGTTTTGGTTTGGACATGTTGATCTTAAAATGCCTCTGGGAGGCTTATTTTGAAACTTGTTGCAAGGCTTGGACCCAAAGACTACATCCATCATAGCCCAGCCCCTCGGCCTGCTCCTCTCCTTTGATCTTAATTACTTTTGTACATGACACACTCTCAGCCACAAGATTGTACTGTATCATTTTTCATGTTTGTATCTTCAGTGCCTAACCCTGTACCAAATGTAGGAATATCAGAAAATAAAGAAGAATATCTTATGGCATGCAACAAGGCAAAAGAAATCTCAGCCTGCAGAGGCATCTCTATGAGCTTTCCAGATAGGTGGGGCGTCAGGAAGATGTGCATACAAACGCAGCCTCAGATACTTGCTAACTGTAGGACTCTGGACAAGTCACTTAACCTCTATAGATCTCAGTTCCCTCATCAGTAAATTGGGGATAATAATGGTACCTAGGGCAGCCAGGTTTTGCAGTGGATAGAGTCCCTGACCTGAAGTCAGAAAGACCTGATTTCAAATCAGGCCTCAGATACTAACTGTGTGACCCTGGGCAAGTCACTTTACCCTGTTTGCCTCAGTTTCCTCATCTGTAAAATGAGCTGGGGAAAGAAATGGCAAACCACTTCAATGTCTTTGCCTAGAAAACCCCAAAAGGGGCCACAAAGACTTGGATGCAGTTGAAATGACTGAACAACAACAAAAAATGGCACCAAGCTCCCCAGGTTGTGAAAAGGAGATAATATTTGTGAAGTGTTTTGCAAACTTTACAATGCTATATAAACACTAGCTGTTATTGTTTCCTGTGTGATTTCCTTCTTCCTGAACTCTAATACAATCAGCTCAGTATAAAGAGCACTTAGAAATTAAATGAAGAATGGGTAAGTGACTTACCCAGGGTCACACAACTTAATAATGTCTGAGGCTGCACTTGAACTCAGATCCTCCTGACTCCAGGGTCAATGCTCTATCCACTGTACCATCTAGCTGCCCCACTTTATTGTGCATTATTTTACTTGGGCCTCTTTACATGCCTATGAAATAGGCACTGTTATCCCTGCTTGCTAGATAAGGGAACTGAGGCAGAGGTTAAGCCACTTATTCATGGTCACATGGCTAATAAGTGTCAGGAACAGAATTTAAACCTATGTTTTCCCTGATTCCACAGCAGAGTCGGGTAGAGGGGACAGGGAACAGAATCAGAACAATAGTATACACACTGACTTGTAAATAAGTAAATAATAATAATAATAAATAAAATCTGAAAAATAAAAAATTGGGAGGTGGAGGTAGGGAGGAGAGCACAGCCCTAGATGTCACATTATAAATCTAATCAGAGTCAGGGAATCATAACAACAAGAAAAAAGGGGCACAGGGTTATGGGGTCAAATTACAAATAAAATAAGTGACCTTTAAGCAGTTGTGAGATCTGTTTGCATGTGCAGGATGTGACTACAAGAGCAATACTCCTATGAAAGAGATCTCAAACAAGAACAGTTTTGCATTAAATAACAGGTATAGGGATAAGGATTGACCTTGTGATCTCTTAGGTTTGGGGAACTCCCAGATGAGGAAAGTCCCTTCACAATATGGGTTGGCACCTCATTTGCAATTCAGTCTTAGAGAGGTACCTAGAGCACTGAGAATTTAAGCAACTAACCTAGAGCTACAGTCAATAAATATTGTTATTATATGATATATAAAGAAATGATTTTGTTATGTAGTTGTTTCTTACTCTTTGTTACCCCATTTGGGGTTTTCTTAACAAAGATACTGGAGTGGAGTGGTTTGCCATTTCCTTCTCCAGCACATTTTATAGATGAGGAAATTGGGGCAAACAGGGATAAGTGACTTGGTGAGGGTCACACAGCTAGTGAGTGTCTGAGGCTGGATTTGAACTCAGGTCTTCTTGATTCCAGGGCCAGCACTCTAACCACCTAACTGCCCATGCCACCATAGTAGCCCATGCCAATCAAGTGATCCCTAATTGATGAGATATAAACTCCCAAACAAAGACTGGACCCCGGTGTGAGCTTATCAAGTTATTCAAGGAGCTCTCCTGTTCTCTCTCTTATATAAACGTGCGTTGGGATTCCAAGCGAGTAGGAGTATCACTGCACACATTATACACACATATATGTAGGCATGTGTGTGATTTTTTCTTGCTTGTTACATATATTTACATATATGTATAAGCAAACAAAATGTCCCTATACACACGTGTGTATATATGTAGTCATACTTTGTCATATTCCTAAATTTTGTCAGGGGCCTCACTTCTATGGAAGCATATAGAACTAAGGCATTCAGATACGGTATCTTTGGTGTTGTGAGGCTCAGTTTGGGTTTTCCTGTCTCCCCTGGGCTAGAAGTGGAGTAGGCAGCCATGCACTGGACAGTATCATACATACATTGCACAGAAGTTTTGACCAGCTCCATTTCCAACCCAGGGGTAGTCTGCCTCTCCTTAGGGAGCCTGGTTCTCTCACACCCTTCCAGGGGCTCACCATACTGATGCCAAACTTAGTCTGGATCTCCTTAACCCCACTGCTTGATGAGGTTTACCCAAGGAGGGTTAGGGTTGCTTGAGACCCGAAAATACCAACATGCCGGGTCCTGCAGAAAGAATTCCACTCAAGGAGCGGCTAGGTGGCGCAGTGAATAGAGCACCAGCCCTGGAGTCAGGAGGACCTAAGTTCAAATCCAACCTCAGACACTTAATACAAAAACTAGCCTTGTTGATGAGGTGTAGGCTCTGGGACCCCTCCCCCCTTTTCAAGCTCTCCTTGATTCTTTGAGGTACAGGCTCTGGGAAAGTAAACCTTCCCAGGGAAGACATTTGCCTGAGGTCATGGGCCTTGAGATGCAGCTCTGCCCAAGTCTTTAGCTCGCTTTGTTCCAATAGTTTCCCACCCTTAATGTTCCTGTTCCCACCCTTGAATTGGCCTGGCCCACCATTGTCTATGGTCTCCAGGTAGCCTCCAGCAACTTCCTACCCTGAACTAGTCATTACTGGAGTCTGACCTCATCTGACGCCTCCTGAAGACCCTCCCTAATCTCCTCCTCTGGACCACCCATAGATTCCTCCCACAACCATATTGTATATAGAACCCCATCATCCCTCCACGTGTGTGAGAGCACCATGGAATAGTTTGGTATAGACTTTGCTCTGTGAGAGCGCCATGAGATAGCTTAGAATAGATTTGTTCTGTGAGAGCACCTTTAAATGGCCTAGCACCCCACGTGGCAAACTTGAACTTTCAATATACTTTACTTTTTCCTTGGCTGAGAAGACTTGAGTGGAATTTCCGCAGGCCCCGGCATGTTGGTATTTTGGGGTCTCAGGCAGCCCTAACCCTCTTTGGGCTCCTCTTCATTTTTATGGTTCCCTGAGACCGGGAACACTGCTAATCTCAAGCTCTTCTCCAGCTGGCACTGGAAGGTACGTAAGACTTTTCTTTTTCCCTATTGCTTTCTTGACCTCCAAGTAGCTTGGAGGTGTGGGGGTTTTTTTTGTTTTTTTTTTTTGGTGCGGGGTTTTTTTTTGTGTGTTTTATTTTTGTGGGCCTGACCTCTCAGGTCCCATTAGGTCAGGCAGCTAGGTACTCCTTGGAGAACATGAACATTCACACGTGCTCAGCTTCTGAAGAACGGAGGACAAAGACGCCTCATCTGGAAATGTGAGCCAGATTCTTAGAATTCTCTCAGCACTAGGGAACTGGGAAAACTCAAGGTATTTTGTAGGCTTTTTGCACTGTTTTGTTTGTTTTTCGAGGCTTACTTGCAAACCTTTTATGGTGGAAGGGACTTCTTTTATGGTGGAAGGGATTTAAAGACCCTTTACCCGTGGCTCCCAAAAGTTCACCTTTGGGTTGTCTTCTAAAACATTGGGAGAAATTTAGTTTCTCTGGATACCTTCAAAAGGAAAGGCTAGTGTTTTTTTTCAACACTGTTTGGCCTAGCTATTGCCTAGAAAACCATGAATCGTGGCCCGTTTTTGGTACTTTAAAAGACAATACTCTCTTGCAGTTAGAATCATACTGTCGCAGA
>JAQQSW010022676.1:0-10413 GCA_028646575.1 Pseudocheirus occidentalis
CTCCTGAATCTGCCAAACAATCACCTAGATTCAGGAACTGAAAGCTGGCAGGTTCTCGTCCAGTCCTCAAAGATGAACAGTTCCCAGGTCCTTGTCCAGTCCTCAGGGCAATCCCCGGCACACACTGAAGTTCACAAAGTTCAGCACACCTCAAACCCTTCAGGACTTCTCTTGCCTGGAACTCAAGGATCAGCCAGGCCACCAACAAACAAAGTCCCATCCTGTTCATGTCTTCAGTCAGCTTCATGGAGGAGTCAAATCCAAAATCTCTCTTGACTCTATAAAATTATTCCTTATAAGCCCTGGCCTTCTCCCAAGTCAACAGATGAGTGTCTCAGCCAAGAGCATTCTTCGAAGTCAACAGGGAGTTCACACCTTTTCACCAATGGACAGAGTTCTATACTTAGCCCTAAGTTACTAGGATCTACTTAACCCTAAGTATATGATCTACTTAGTCCCAATTATCCTATCCACTTAGCCCTAAATATCAAACAAATTGATTACCATTACAGAGGCTTATCTATAACCATATCACTCCTCTCTGGGGTAATCTAGACAAAATGGAGAATCCACTTTTATCCACTCTGGGTAAAACACAATGGATCAGAATCCATAAATTCACTTAAACTAAGATTTTTTTTTACCTTTTGATCAGATCTAAGTTTTCCTTCTCATTATCAGGCCTGTACTTTAAAGGCTGCATGAATACATTCTAATTTCTGAATGAGGTAGTAGAAAATGGAAAATACCTTAGTCCTATTTCAATAATCTGTAATCAATATAAAAGAAAAATAATAATTTTTCTCATTATTTACTGCCAAAGGTCGATAAATGGCAATGGTATCCTCATTGGCTCAGGCAATTGCTAGGTCTTTTTTGCATAGATTCATTGTAACCATTAATTTATGGTGGTTAAATGACTCTAGAGAATTGTGAGAGTTTGTAGCAAAATAAGCAGTGAACTAGAATTGGAAAGATATGAGTAAGGTTCTAACTTGGCATTGTGATTGTAGACAATTTACCAGACCTATGTGAGCATCTTTTTACTTGTGCATAAAGTAGGGATTAGAATATTTATAATACCTAATTCACTAGATTAATCTGAAAAAAACCCCATTTTATAAATTGCGACACATAATACCACATGACTTATAAGTTATTTTTATATTTTATTTGAAATTTCTTTAGTTAATTGTGTATGTATTGTAGGCACTTTATCCCCTTCTAGTAAAAAGTAATCTCCTGAGGACAAAGGTTACTTTATTCTTATATCACCAGTATCTATCACAGTATATCATACACAGTAGGAACTTAATAAATGCCCCTTACATTGAATAAATTATCATCTAGAATCCCAGTTGTTGGAGATGTTCAGCAAAAACTCAAATGTGACTGGTAGTAGTCATGTGAACCATAACTATGGTCTTTGATGAATGCAAAGAGTGGCAGAATCATAAACAAGGATCTTAGTTTCTATGTCTGCTTTCACCATTTACTAACTGGTAGATAAAATTAGGCAAGTAATTCATCTTCTTTGAAATGAATTACCCACCTGTCAAATTAGAAAAATTAAACCTACCCTTTAGGTTTGTAGTAATCCTCAATGTGAAAACCTTTTTGAAAAAGTTGTAAGATCAGCACCAAGGCCAGGGAACACTTTTCAACTGATTCCAGGAATAACTCTTGCTGCTAGAACAGTTGCTTTGGGACTTTGAAAGGAGAAGGTGAAAACATTGTGAGAATGGTTACTAAGGGGAAGTGTAAAAATCATACCATTCCCATGTGCTATACCTTATTTGTTTCCCAGGGTTAGATCTGAAAATAGTGACATGTTTTGTTTTGTTTTTCCCCTTGATGAAAAAGCTGCCCTGAGTTTTTGCTTTTGACTCTTGTCTCTGAGTACTAGGAATATATTTCAGTAGTAGCAACAAACCTGCAGAAAGCCCTGGCCCCAGCATGATGTAAAGCCCCCAGAGACAGAAGTGCTATTAAAATGGATGTATTCAGGGCAGAGCCAAGATGGTGGCGTAGAAGCAGGAAAATGCTGCAGCTTGCACATAGCCACCTCAAATACCTGTAAAATATGACTCTAAACAAATTTTAGAGCTCCTAAACTCACACAAAAATACAGAAAACCACATTGCTCGCTGATGGCAGCTTGGCACAAAGTGCTCATCACAGTGCTGGGAGTCGAAACCAGTCCAGCCTGAAACCGTGGTGTGGCCCTGGGGGCAGCCAGGGTGAGCCACAGCTGGAGCCTTAAGGAGAGTGGATCAGCAGCAGCTGTGGCAGTTTCCAGAATTATCAAGCCATAAGAAACAAAGACTAAGTGAAAGGTCAGTGGAACTCAGCTAAATTTGGGGGAGAAAAGTGATCCAGCTCAACTGCCTCCAGGGAAAGGAAGTGGCAGAAGGAGTGGCCCTGCAGCCACCTCCATGTGGCTGCTTCAGAGCTCCTGGCCTGCAGACTGCAAGCGTTCAGAAGCTAAGTGCTCTTGCATTGAGTGGCTTGGATCTGGGTCATGGTCTTGGGTGGTGGTCCTGGGGTGCGTTTTCAGTGAGCCAAAGCTGGTGGGGGGTGTAGCAGCCTCCTAATAGCTCCGGCAGCTGTGAAAACCCCAGCAATTTGGGACAGAGCTTTCACGTCTGGAAGCAGAGATCCACAGTGCTAAAAAAAATCAAGTAATTCACTGGCAAACATGAACAGGCAAAGGAAGGAAAGTAAGAACAGCAATCGAACTCCAGAATCCTTTTTTGGGGGACAAAAAGGATCACAGCATGTAATGGGAAGAAGACAACACAGTAAGAACTCCTGCACCAAAAGCTTCCAAGAAACATGTAGACAAAGGAAGAGAAATGAGAATGATGCAAGAAAATCATGAAGAGAGAGTCAACAACCTGACTGAAGAAAATAACACCTTGAAAAATAGATGAACTCAAATGGCAAAAGAGGCTCAAAAAGCCAGTGAGAAGAATCCCCTAAAAAGTTGAATTTTCCAGATGGAAAAAGAATCTCAAAAGCTTTCTGAAGAAAATAATTTCTTCAGAATTAGAGTGGAGGAAATGGAAGCAAATGACATTATGAGAAATCAAGATATAGGAGAGAGCAGACTGGGGGAGGGGCTATACAGTGAGATCTCTGTTTTGGGGTAGTAGGTGGGGAAAGATGGGGAGAAAATTTGTAACTCAAAATCTTGTGGAAATGAGTCATGTAAACAAGAAAACAAATTAATTAAAAATGAAATTGATGTATTCTGGCCCATTGTTGATATTAAAAACCAAGCTAGCTTGAGTGACATCATTGAAAATGCAAATATTCATGGTAAAGGCACCACAAAATTGCTTCACTGACCTCCCTCCCCATTTAAAAAAAGTTGTACTTTTTCCTCTTGAACAAAACACAGTAAACAACACCTTTAAGATACTGGAATTTCTTAAATTTACTTTGATTGGCAGTACTCTTTCCCTCCCCTCCTTTCCCCCTTTTTAAGCCAAAGAAGTAATGAAAGGAAAAGAGCAGAAAGAAAGGGAGGAAGAGTAAGGGGAGAAGGAAAAAGAAGGGAGGAAGACAAGGAAGGAAAGAAAAGTAAAAGAAAGAAAGAAAGAAAAATAAAATTGAGCATTTACTCGGCAAAGCTCTTTATACAGACAGTACTTTGCAGGAAGCTTACATTCTAATGGAGGAATGGCAGGTATGGAAGGTTTCAGTTGCAAGTTAGAAGAAAGAGTCCCTTATTTTTAGAAGGAGATGGGAAAATGGATGTAAATGCCTCTTTAATGCCATTTTCACAGAAGGATTCAATTTGTGCAAATTCTGGAGAAAGGTATTATGGTGAGACTTTATTTTTCATATTTATTTGAGTGAAATAACAGTATACTGCTGAAATTAGTCCTTTTTCTCTGAGGATTTCTCAATATCGTTGCCATGGGATTACAGACTCTAGAGCTGAAAGGAACTTTAGAGGCTATCTTATATTAACTATATATGAGCAGGAATGCCCATATAGCAACCCTGACAAGTGGTCATTGGCTTCTAAAAGACTTTCTCCCAACCCCCTTCTTAAATAGTTGTTTATTTGGAAAAGTGGAATTAAAAGAGGTCATTAGATTCACCAGAGAGCAATAATACCACACAAGTTAGTAGTGATGAGAGAGGTCAACATGAAGCTCTGGGATCTCAGCTTCTTCTTGAACTGTGAGGGATTGCCTGGAGTATTAGAACATACCCAGATGGAAGGCTTGGCTTAGTAGGCATGGTTAGAGACAAAGAACAACTTGCTGGTTGCAGTTTCTGACTTTTCACTTGGAGTATACTTGTCTTGAGCAGCTTGACTGTTAGCCATGGCCTGCTTAATATATTCCTCTTGGGCATCCTGGACTTTTTCCTTTATTTATCCTAGGTCTTGTGGGCAGATAGATGCCTGCAGGACCTGGCAATAAGAAAAGGTATGAGCCCATATCTCATGCAAGAGGAAGGTGTTGATGGCATTGAGATTAATGGCGGCATCCTTCCCACTCTGACCCCCCAGACATGAAAGTGATACCAGTGACTGCAGGAGGCACAGTCTGGTAAAGGGCAATTACAGTTGTCATTGTTAAATCCTCATGTGTATACCTCTTCTTTAATGCCCTTTTCACAGAAAGATTCAATTTGTGCAAATTCAGGAGAAAGGTGTAATGGTGAGACTTTATTTTCCATATATATATATTTCAGTGAAATAACAATGTACTGCTGAAATTAGTCCTTTTTTTCTACAGGCATGGCCAGGGGTGACCATGTTAGGCCACCAAGGTCCCTTCCAGATAGAGATGATGGTCACTCAAAGCTTTGTAGACAGTAGCTGGGACCTTCTCAGCAACATAGTGACAACGCTTCAGATTGTGTTCCACATCAGGGAATATCTCTGGCTCCACAATGGGGACAATGCCATTCTGCTGGTAAATGCTGGTAAATATTATACCAGCATTTTGACATTCTCTGTGATGGCAAGTGGGGAAGTTGTATTATCCCCAATCTTTAGTACATAGTTGGCATTTGGCAAAGTCAGCCCCATCCTTCTTATATTGGGCACAGCACTCACTCAGCCTATCCAGGCCTTGGGTTTTAGTCTTACCACTGGTCTCTGCCAGGTACACTATACTTTTGTCCACCTTTATGCCCACTATGGCACCTTTTGATTTTATGACTTTGAGGAAGGGATGACCATCAGCTTTCTGTTAGAATGTCTCATGGAAAAATGTAACACCTCTAATACAGGAGTTCACTCAATCATGTGCTGTTGGAAGTACCTGCCTGTAGAGAAACCACTTTTCCTCTGTGTTCTCAGTTGCAATGGACTACAGTCGCTTTGCAATGCTACTGGTGAACTCATCTGCTGCCAAGATTCCCTTGCTCAGAGCAACAATTCAGTGAGCTATATCAGACAGTTCTTTCTTTTGCTCTGGTGTCAATGCTGGGTATTGGCAAGGCATGTTTTCCTTGGCTATACTGGTAGTTTCCAGCAGGAAGTAGACTACTTATGGTCAGGAACTGAACTTCTGCCTAAAAGACTTTCAATGATGGATAACTCACTATCTTTTAAGGAATCCCATTTTGCTTTTGGACAGGTTTAATTTGTTAAGAAGTTTTTTTTTTACATTAAGTCAGAATCTGTTATATGCAACTTCTACCCATGAGTACTGTTTCTGTCCCTTCAGGCCAACCAGGACAAGTTTCATCCATCCATGTGACAGCAAATTATGCCCATTCCCTTCAAACAATTCTCCTATGGCATAGTTCCAGTCTTTCTGCCATCCTCATTGTCCTTGTATGGATGCAGTTGAACTTGTCAATACATATCCAGAACTAATCACAATCATCAGATATAGTTTGACAAGGGTTGGACTAAACTCCTTTTGTCCTGGATACCATTAGTAAGGTTGATATAGAAACGTAAGCAATACATTAGCTTTTAAGACTGCCTTATCACATGGTTTCAATTAAACTCAACAAACGTATATAGGAACCTAAAATGTGGAAGGTGTGGGGAAGACAAAATAGCCCTTGCTTTCCTGATGTGGGAATCATTTGGAATCAGTCTTCCATATACGTCATTTTTATCATTATTTTATCTTCTTTATAGTTTTATCATTTGTGGGAAGAAGGTAAATAAAAGTCAACAACTTAGAAACAAGGATAAATATGGTAAGCTATGGTGTGAATAATTTGTGAAATTAAAATAACCTTAAAATGACCTATTTAAATTTGCTGTTTTGTTAAAAAATAGAACATGGAACAAAGTCTTTTGACTTTGTCAAAGACTATCAAAATTTTCCATAGACTTTTGTAGTTAGGTGCTGATTAGGGACAATAATGAATCCTGTGAAGTAGTGGCATTATTTGAATTTGCACCACATATTTCCATTAGGCTGGAACTAGTTACCATGTTTTGCATAAGCAAACCTTCAAATAGTTTGTATTAAATAAAATATATGTGACCACTTCACTGAATTCATTATTTGCACTAATTAGGACTGAACTCAAACTGACATAAAATGATGGCCACAGTGAGGAGACCAAAAAAAAAAATCACTGCATCAGGCAGTGCAAGTTTAATTATGAATCAGAGACCCATGGCAGCCAAAGGCAGTACTGACTTGGGACACACATGGGCACACATGCACACACATGCTTATAAGACTGAGAAGAGTTTGAAAAAGAAAACAACAGTTTCAGAAAGCTTTGTGTGAAATTCTGTCTCAGTGTTGTAATTTTTTTCTTATTTGACACAAACGGAACACTAGGAACTTTAGTATTTGAAGTGGTTACATTTGCCATAGATATGGGCACTAAACACCATTTTTTACTCTCTCAATAACTCCAAATGATAATGGTCCATGGTCCAGAGTATTGTTCAGTGGGACCTGAGGGGGAGAGAGAGACAGTTCCTAAATCTTCCTTGGAGAAATTCTTTTCCTCAATTTATTTATTTTTAGTTTACAACGTTCAGTTCCAAAAGCTTTTGAGCTCCAAATTTTCTCCCTCACTCTCCACCCCCCTTCACTCTCTATGACTTCATGCAATCCAATATAGGTTCTACAAATACCTTCTCATTAAACATTAGTCAACTTGTAAAGAAGGAGTATAACCAATGGCATGGACAATGAGAAAGAAGATACAAAATAGGAAAAAAGAGAACAAGTAGTTTGTTTCAATCTGCATTCAGATTCCATAAATCTTTCTTTGGATGTGAATTCCATCATGAATCCTTTGGAGTTGTCTTATGCCCTCGCATTGCTGAGATGAGCCTAGTTTATCAAAGTCAGTCATCACAGATGCAATGCATCTGTAATTGTGTACAGTGTTCTCCTGGTTCAGCTCTTCTCACTCAGCATCAGTTTATATAAGTCTCTCCAGGTTCTTATGAATTCTGTTTGCTCTTCATTTCTTATAGCACAATAGTATTCCATTACATTCATATACCTCAACTTATTTAGACATTTCCCAATTGATGGGCATTTCCTTAATTTCCAATTCTTTGTCACCACAAAAAGAGCTATTATAAATATTTTTGTACACAGGGTTCCTCTTTTATTTATTTTGTATGTTCATACATATGAAAGTCTATTTATGTGCCCCATATCATCCAGACAGGGGAACTCCTCATTGTCTCATGACAGCTGTCAGATTCGTTATTTTACCATATCCGTAGCCCAGTTCCATTCCTCACCTATGGCAGATCCAATTAAGCCAGGCTATCCAAAAGCATTCAAACACATACATGAAAGAAGGAAAACAGACTAAAACAAAACCAGAAAAGACTATTTAATATTCCTAAAATAAATTATTTTCTTCATCAGTGTCAATGGAGCCTCCACATTGACACTTCACCATCCCAAACTTGATATACTACTGCATGAGGAAGTAGAAATGTCTTTGAATGGGGCAAAAATGGGAAGAGTAACTACACTAAGCCAAGCATACACATGTGAAGTTCTTTCTGGAATGATACAGTTTTGAGGCTATTGATCATTTTTCAGGATATCTGGAATAAGTAAAGAAGAGAATAATTGCTGTAAGTTGTAAAAGTTATTCACTAGAAGCACAAGGCACATCAATTGGTTCAAACGTTTACTTGGTGCTTTAAAGTATTTTAAAATTCTGTTCTTTTTAGTATTTTTCATACCAAGAAAATGGTGATTAAGTTAATATCAGTTACTACTGACCCATATGCTTACTTTCTCACCTCTCAAAATCTTATGAGAAACAACTCAATATGTATTGAAGTTGTCCTTGATGAAAATGTAAGAAGGAAACAGCCACACTTTCACCCCTGATATTCTACTACATCTTAGTTATGTAATAAAAAAGTACAGAGACCAAAGCATCTCTCTTCACTTGATTGTTGACTATGACAGGGAAAAAAGTGTATTTGATTTAGGAGAGCAGAATGCAGTCCTGTAAACTTTTCCCTAGCAAAGTTTTTTCATGAATAAGCTAAAACAGAAACCCTTGAAAGGTACAACAATTGAAATAACTTTGATTGACCCTCTAATTATTCGTAACAGATAAGACATAAAACAGGGAGACCTATATTCACCAAAGGCGTTTGCCACTATCATGGCAGTAGTCCAATATATGACCCTGGTAGAAGAGGGATTCTGAATATAGGTGTAGGTCCTCCAGATGCTCCTATTTTCAGATTATGTTCTGTCAAAATTCTCAAGCCCTGAAATGCCAAAAAATATGCATTTATATAGCACCTAGTATATGCTGGCACTATGCTAAGTATTTTACTTTATATTCACATCCATATCCACATATCAATCTGTTTATATTATATACACATACACACATTTGATTATCATGACAATCTTTTGAGTAGGTGCTATTATCCTCATTTTACAGCTGAGGAAACTAAAGTAATTAGGTGTAGCACCAATACAATATTCATAGCACCAATGATTATGATACATCTAATGGAATAGTGCTGTATTGCAAAATATAACAGACTCTCCATATATAAGATAGAAGCAAAACATTTATTCTGATGCCAGAACACCGAATCCCCAAACCAGTAAACCTATTCCATCATAGTAGCAAAGAAGTTAATAAACCACAACAGCACAGAGAGCCACAGCATCCTTTAGCCTTCCCACAAACCAACACAAGCCCAATATTTAGTCACAAACCTATCTATCTCCCTCAGAAGTGTCCTCTCCTCCTACCCATCTAGCTTGCTCTGACTCCCAGCTTCCTGCTCCACCCTTCAGCAAACTCCTCCCATGACAGGCTCCACATTCAGCCTTTTAGGGGGCAGAGTTTATTTTCAAAGCAGGGAAGGTCTTCATATTCCCTTAGACTTATTAAAGGGCAGGGAAGATCTTCAAATTCCCATTCCCATTACAACAGGTTAAGTGACTTGCCCAATATCACACAGCTAATAAATATTTGAGACTAGATTTGAATTTGGGAATTCCTTACTCTAGGTCTACAGCTCTATCCACTGTGTCATCTAGATTCTTCCTAATTTCATGAAATCCACAATCACTCATGTTCATTCTCACAATTCATATGATACAAATTATGCAAATAAAGAATGTGTATTATTCAGCTTATACTATTTGCCTTGAAGGACAATTGACAAAGAAAGTGCATCAGTTAATATGTTTTGGACACTTTGCATCAACAGAGCTCATAAGCAAATCAGAGCAGTAGAAGAAGCTGCATTTCATCTTTTAAAAATGCTTTGTTTTTTTCCCCAATTACATGTAAAAATGATTTTATTTCATCTTTCAGAGTTCAAGGATATTATGTTTGGCAGGGACCTTAGTGGTCATTTTGTCTAAACCACAGCCCCAAAAGAACTCTCTTTCCAACATGTCCCTAAAGAGGTAGCCTTTTCTAGGAGACCTCTTTGGAAGGGAAACCTACCATCTCTTGAGGTAGCCCATTCTTTTAGCAAATTTTTCCTATTCCAAACCTAAATTCACTTCTTTAAAACTTTCACTCTCTGAATCAAACAGAAGGTTTCTAATCTTTTTTATAGGGATTCAGCCTTTTCAATACTGGAACATGTCCACCCCAAGACTTCTCTCCTTCAGGCTAAGTATCCCCAATTTGTCAGCTGATCTCCACATGGCAGGAGGGTCAGTCATGTTACCAAGCTCCGGCTTAGTTTTATCCTTCCTAAGATGTGCTTCCCAGAACTGGATACCATACTCCACATATGATCTAACCACATCAGAGCACAACGGGACTGCCCCCTCCTTTTCCCCAGAAGCTCACTTTGCCTCTCTTAATGCAGGCCCTTATCACATTAGCTTTTATTTGGTTGCCACATCACTTTAATAACTCATATTGAATTTACGGTCTTCTTTTTGGTGAACTCACATAGCACTTTTGATATTCTCAAACTCTTTCCTGAAAAAAAAA
>JAQQSW010022677.1:0-10413 GCA_028646575.1 Pseudocheirus occidentalis
TATGACCTGAAGAGCAATTAGACTTGTTCTCTTATCAATAGGCAAATTTAAGCCTGAATAACTTCCTTATAATTAGAATGAGCTCCCTAGGCAGGTCATGAATTCTCCAAGAAAAAGGTGGGTGGCCACTTATTAGGTATTTTGTGAGAGGGAATTCTTGTTCAGCTATGAGCTGGCCTTCATGACCTCTGAGGTCCCTCGCAGTTTTGAGATTCTGTAATTTTCTAGTATTTTTAATGCTTCTTCTCTAATCATAAGGTCACTCCATGGTACAGCTCCTTACAATGGGATATGGGGTACATATGACAGGTATGAATCACATCAGGAGGCAAAATCTGATCAAGAAGAATCATAGAGGGGAAGGTCAAGATCATAGTCAAGACTTCCTACAAACTCCTCTTTGACTGCTTTGGTCACGCCAAATGCCAAGTTAGAGATATTAACTCAGTGAGGCGGTTCTTACATTATTTTGTATCTTCTACTTGTTCTTAAATAGGTGTCAGGAATTTAACAGAAAAGAAGGTGTGGAAGGAGAAAGGAGAATGTTGGGAAAAGTCAAATACAAAGGAAAACAGGAAAATTTCAATATCTCTCTCTCTCTCTCTCTTTCTCTCTCTCCCTCTCTCTCTCTCTTTTTCTCTCTCTCTTTCAGAACAAGATGATGTTCTACATACCTTGAGAACCAATCTGATCCCTAACAGTCAGTGTATCTATAGCTATCCAGGGAAGCTCACCAAGGACATGTAAGAGTTATAATAGATATGCCACACAAATGTCTGGTAATTCTTTGAGGTTTCATTTTTCCTTTTCCTCTTGGTCATTGTTTTTATGGCCTCTCTCTTTGTTCAGGCAGAAATCTTTCTCAGTAGTTGAGAGAAGAGATGAAGGAGAATGGGACCCAAGAGAATAATACTTGTTCCTCTCCTTCCTTTGATTAGAAATTTGGGGCCCTTAAGAAGGCAGAAATGGGGAGGAATAGAAAGTATTTAGATCAAGCTGCTTTCTAATTTCCCCTTAGTGTAGGTTAGGGAAATATTGGGAGACACGGACAGTCAATGGGGTGGAAAAAAGGCTTGCCTCAATATAACCATTGTACTTAAGAGAGTCAGGGCCCACCAATTACCCTAAGTCCAAATCCCCTGGGCTTCTCTGCACCAGGCATTTGCTGGGGGTGACCTCAGCTCTAGAGATATCTTTGGCCTCCTTTCTTTTCTCTCCCACAGGAAGTCTCAGCTTCTCCAGCCATATGTGGTGGATTCTTACAGAGGATCTTGTCCTGGACTGATGGATATATCCTGGGAGGGGATGTCGGTATCTTCACCAAGGTCCACAGCTATATCCCCTGGATCAAGAAGATTATCTCTACAGACTGTTTCCTTTGATCTCTTTGATCCTTCTGGAAACTCACCCTCCTGTCCCTGTGGGATATAGAACCCTAACTTTGACCCTGTCTCTGGTTACAGAACAGGGTCCCAGTACAGAACTCTGGCTCCACTTCTGTGTCCTTGTGACTCTTTAACTACATTTCCTCAATACCAGAAATATCTGGGAACCCCTGGACTTATCAAAGAGTGAGGCTCATGTGGAAAGAGATGCATCCCTCCAAAAATCCTGATACATTAAAAAAAACTTTAATCTAATCCTCTCTCTCCCTTTCTGTGTCCCACCAGGGTGTGTGTGGCAGCTGAGTGGACCTGGCTAGAAGGGGCAGATCTGGGAACTGATGTAGAAGGGTTCTGGCAAACAATGTTATGTCTATTAAGAAAATAGTTGAATTACAAGCTTATAGATTTAGACCTGGAAGAGTCCTTGGAGACCATTTAGTCCAATTCCCTCTCATTTCACATATATGATCTGCACAATCTCTTCCAAATTCTTAGGTCATGGGACTGTGAAGTCTTAGTATGTCAATCAAGTACTATTTATTAAGTCCCTATTGTATGCCAGGCCCTCCATTAAGTACTGGGGATGCAAAGAAAGGCAAAGCAACAGTCTCCAAGTGCTCACAGTCTAATGTGTCCATGACAATGATGAATAGAAATGAAGGATACTGTATTTTTAGCTATGCTACTCAAATGGTTGGAGATCCTTGAGAAGACACGGAGAATGTCAGAAACGCCAAGGGCTATATAATAATAGAAATTTCCAAGTGATTGTTTCTAAGTAAAGTTTCAATAGGAAGGTAGATCTTACACAAGAATTTTTGAAATCATCTAGTTAGAGAAGAGATTCAGAGAGCATCTTATCCACAGTCACTCAGTGACTTATTAGAAGCTGAATTTCCTCCTACCCCTCATTCCTCTTTGGCAAAATATCTGTAAAAACACCTTTAAATCCCCCAAATAAATTACTTGCTTGACTTATCTGTCTCCATTCTTGCATGTATTGTAGTTATTATACTAGATGCTCGTGGAATGTCTGACCTGTTGCTAAGGACAACGGTGATGATGTGGACAAAGAAGATCGCAGTCATAACAGGGTAGAGGAGGGCCAGAGTGTACAGTACGAATGACCCTTATCATTAGAGAGGAACTGTAATGAGGAGGCAATACAGACCAGGTTTCTCTGGGGAAAGATGTAGATAACCTGCCTCTGGGTTGTTCTACTTTGAGAAAAAAGGAAATAAGAAACTCTGAGTCCTGGAACCCCCTGCTCAGACCCAACCCCTGCCCTATAGAAAACTTCTTCCTAAGACTTTTCTGTAGTACTGTTGGGGAGGGGAAGAGAAGAAGTGGGGAACTGGGCCCTCCCATCTTCTCCTACCCTATCACTAGGGGAGAATCCTGACCACAACCATGAAATTCATTATTTTCTTCATTCTCTTTGTGGGTGAGTGTCTGTGAATTTCTGTCTATTTGCCTGAAAGAAATTCGAACTGCTCCAGATTGGGAGAGGGAGGAGTGGAAGTAGAGGGTGGAAAGTATGAAGATGATGTACAATCACTCATGGACACTGTTTATTTCTTTGCCCAAGCTCTGCCTTAAAAGATCATCAAGTACTTCTCCCCACATCCATCATCCTTGTTGTTCCCCTACCCCCATTTCCAGGTGATTGGACAAGCTGCCATTTCTTACTCAATATTTATTGCTGCACTCTTCTGGTGACCCATTTCTTATTCTAATAAGAAAATAAAACTCAGAATCTTGGCCCCTTTTTGAATCTTAGAAGCCTGTGCTGAATTCTTTTTTTTTTTTTGGAGGGCAGTTGGGGTTAAGTGACTTGCCCAAGGTCACACAGCTACTTTTTTTTGTGTATGTGTGTGTTAAGTGTCTGAGGCCGGATTTGAACTCAGGTACTCCTGACTCCAGGGCCGGTAGTCTATTCACTGCGCCACCTAGCCGCCCTGTGCTGAGTTCTTTTCTACCCTTTCACCTAGACCACTGGCTTTCTGAAAGTGTCTGGGGAGAATTTGATGGTGCGGGACCACAACATTTTACCATTCCTATTCTTTTCCCTTCTGTTTGATAATAGAGTGAAGGCAAGAGTGAGATAGAGCTATTAAGGCCTGGGATGGGGTGGCAAGAATGTATCAGGAAAACCAAGTGAATAAATTGATGGAGGCTGTACTCTTTTCTGATCCTGTAATCTGTCCTTCTCTGTGTTCTTCCTCTTCACTCCCTACCCCAACCAGACTCATTTTCCTCTGGTCACAGAGTTGAGCAAGATGAAGGTCTTGACTCCTACGTAATACAGATGGAGAAACATTTCAAGTCCTGGGAAGGTGTTTTCACCCAGCAGCAATGCCTGCTGGTAGCTGCTCGCTGTTATTTACGGTGAGTGTTAGGGGTTCTAACCTTCAGCTTCCACTTACAAACTTTAATTTAGCATCCTCTTAGTCTGTCTTTTCTGGATTTATCTGCCCTATAAAGTCATCCCATTAACCTTCTTTTAAGTAAGAGGTGCTGGCCCAAAGACCCTAGTTAGTTTCTTCTCATCCAAAAAAAAAAATCTATAAAAATGAACAATTAAGAACAAAGTGAGAACAATTTATACAATAACAGCAACACTGGCTACTAACAACTTTGAAAACTGTAAGAACAGTGATCACGTAATAACCATTCACAGTGTCGAGAGGATTGGTGATGACTTCTTTTTTTTTGCTTTTTGGAGGGCAGTTGGGGTTAAGTGACTTGCCCAAGGTCACACGACTATTTTTGTGTGTGTGTGTGTGTGTGTGTGTGTGTGTGTGTGTGTGTGTGAAGTGTCTGAGGTCGGATTTGAACTCAGGTCCTCCTGACTCCAAGGCCAGTGCTTTATTCACAGTGCCACCTAGCCGCCCCTTAGCTATGCTTCTTAAGTCATGGCTGGAGATTGAGAAGATACGGAGAATGCCATAGGCACCAAGGGCTATAAATGATTCAAACATAAATCTCCAAGTGATATTTTCCAAGTGAAGTATTTATAGGAAGGTAGCTCTCATATAAAGGATTTTAAAAACTGTTAACTTTGACATTATATGATATGCATGTATACACACTTACCCACACGTACATTATGTGTGTATATGTCAACACCTACCTACCTACCTATATATATATATGTACATATATTTACATACATTGTCCTCATAACAAATATACTGTCAAGCAAAACAAATTCCCTCACTGGCTATGTTCATATAATGTATGTGATTTTACATATTCTTTAGACAGCGAGGTGGAAAGAATGCTTGGCCTTGAGTCAAAAACACCAGAGTTCAAATCCAGCCTCAGGCACAGTAGCTGTGTGACCTTGGGCAAGTCACTTTACCCTGCTTGCCTCAGTTTCCTCATCTGCAAAATGAGCTGGAGAAGGAAATGACAAACCACTCTAGTATCTTTCCTTAGAAAATCCCAAATGGGGTTGTGAAGAGTCAGACAGGATTGAACAATAACAACAACAAATCCATTCTTCTGCTACAGTCAACACTTTTATTCCTTTTGCAGAGACGTCAAAGTGATGCTGGGAAATTCCATGAGAAGGATTAAGAAGGGAAAAGAGCTGATCGTTAATTCTAGTCAGATCATTCAATGTCATAACTTCAGAACAGATTTTTCCAGGCTCATCATGTGGTCTAAGCCTGCAGTCCTCCATGATGTTCAGTCCATGTCCTTATCTACTCAAAATCTTCCTACTAGCACTAAACATAGGATATCGGAAGGTGGTGAGTACTTATCTGGAAGGAGAAGGGAGCCTAGAGAGAGAAGAGGAGGGTAGCCATGTTAATTGTTTCTAATAGATTAATTACATCCAGCTTTGTTCAATTAATCTTGAGTTTTTTTTCCCTTTTTTCTGAATCCAGTTTCTCTGAAAGTATTCAAAATCCTTTTCCAGGAACCATTAAAAACAAGTCTCATTTTCCCCAATTCCCATCAGTGGTTACCTAGGAATTTTTCGAAAAAGAAGCAGAGTAAAATGTGTCTGGATCTCAGACAAAGGTATATGGAGAAAACTTTGGACTCTCCTAAATCAGGAGACAGGCGACCTGGGCTTCTAGCCATGCTAATGATTTTATTTTGTTTATTTATTGTATCTAGGCATACATCATTTCATCTCTCCATCACTTGCTCTCTTCTGAAAACATCATTTTCTCTGTTGATAATGTAGTCACTGTGTAAATTATTTTCTTGGATCTGTTCACGTTACTCTGCTATCAGTTTATGGGTTTCTATGCTTCTCTAAATTCCTAATATTTATCTTTTTTCAATGATATTCATATACCTTGATTTGTTTAACCATTGTCCCAGTTGATGGGCATCTACTCTGCTTCCAATTCTTTGTCACAACAACAAAAAAGTGCTGCTACAAATATTATGGTGCAAAAGTGACCTTTTCTTCTACCTTTGACCTTACCTGGACTATTGGAATAGTTTCCCAGTAGGTTTCCTATCTCTAGCCTCCTCCTCCTCTTGTCCCCATGAATCTACCCTATCACGTAGCTGATAAATGAAATGTTCCTAAGGCACAGCTCTGATCATTTTATTTTCCTGATACAAAACCTCCAATGACCTCCAAATACACTATGTCTTTTGAGGGGTTAGGAGATGGTGACCACAAAACAACTTGAACTCTAAGGTATTGTGTTATTTTTATGTATATCTTTTTATCTCTCTCTCTCAATATCTTTTTACATGTCTGGACACAAAAAGTTTGATTGAAAATAATGTTTAGAGGGAAGGGTTAGAAAGAAGGCAGAAATTCTGCATCTGATGCTATGGAAATTCCTTTCCTTTTTTCCATCAGGTAAATACCTTGAGCTAAATTTTAAAACACCTCTGATTGGAGAGAAAAAATGCCAGAAATTGGAGCTAAGGAAAATCAACCAGAATAGGAAATACATGAAATTCTTTAAGTCATTCAGAAAACTTTGCCTGGAAACCTGGTAACTCTCTTCTTGTACCTTAGCTTTTATGTGCCATGTAAGTCAATGTTTAATTGAATGAATTCATAAATTCACCATATCATTCTCACTTCAAAACTGTGATTATCTGTCCCAGACTCATCTGAAATGTATATATACTTGCCTTCTCTGTGAAGAAAGGGTTTGTTCAGTGAGTTAGCAGGTGGTGTTGGGGGCTGGCATTAAAGGGGGTCTAGAATCTCTACATTGCACATCATTATATTAATTTTCATAAGTATATATTTTGTAAAAACAATTTAGACATTTATTTTATGATTAAGGCTATTCACTAATTTATTTCTTCAGCAATTGCTTTTAAGTGCCTCTGCCTTTTGAACTAACCAGTATAAGAATATGAAGAACATTAAGACAGGATCTTTACCCTTAAGGAACTTTTAATCTAGCAGGGTGATACCACACATACAAAACTGTGCTCTAATTTGGAGCAGGAGACAATATAAATTTGAGAGGTGTGAAGTTTTATTCATGCTTTGATGAAAGAGAAATCATTTCTGATCATGGAGACTCCTTAAAACTGATTTTTTCCCCCTGAATAAGTCTAAATTAGGTGGATTTTACTATGCTGTATTTTGTTGTCTTCTATTCCAAGATGGAAATTTTATGTGGCAAGGACAGGGACTTTTTTCCTTGAATTCCTGCATTGCATTTACTCAAGGACTATGTAAAACATAAGTCTATCCTTGTCTATCTCTGTCCTCTGTAGAACTGCGTTGGAAGCCGGACAGGATTTCACACAATGAGGGACATAGAGTTGAAGTTACCTTCCCACTCTTTGTTAGAAATAGACCATGATTCCTGGCCCCTCATTCATTAAATTAGTTCTCTGGTTTAAATTTTTTTTTAAAGTTGTCAGTTATCAAAACCCAATAATACAGATATTTCCTGCTTTACTTTTATGAATATTAGCCACCCAGAACATATACCCTACTGCCTTTCTCACTCCCACTTATTATTTTATATAACATTGTGTTTTTATGACACCAATTAAGGACATTAGGTGGCATATAAGTATAATGGGGACTCTGTTGCTTTTTAGACCCTCCAATCTTTAGCTTGGTGGCTAAAGTCTGCTAGGTGGTTAGGGGAAGGGCAAATCTTTGGATAAATGAAATGTAGGGATCACATATTTGGCTAGTCCTAGAATATACCCAGTTGAGAATAATTAGTGGGGAGCTCATTAGATTAGAAAGTTAAAGCTGGTCTAAGCGTGACTTTCCCATCACTGGGCTCCTCTTTAAGGATGGTGTACCTGGATCCATATGCCCTATTATTGGAATATCATAAAATCATAAGGTTTCAGATTTCTAAAAGACCTTAGAGATTTTTCCTACTTCCAGTAGTCTAATACCTTCACATAGCAGATGAGAAAATACTCTATGACAATATACTTTAAACAAAGCTGGGATCTTAGTAATGATAAAATTGGGATTCAAACTCAAGTCTAGTGATGATCTCTATAGTAGTCTGTCCCCATTGTGGGGATGGAGTATTGGGCTCTCTTTCAGCTTAAGGCCAGGAGACATCTCAACCAGGAGAGTATCTATGATCACTTTTTTCCTTCTCTTTCTTTCTTAGGAAATGGTATTGGCTGCTGTCAGCTGCATTGGCAAGATTCAGAGCAAGAAAGGTTAGGCATTTTCTGGGGGCCAATATCAGTGACATTTACCACTATATATTGTCAATCCAGCAACTTTTATCAACAGGATGAATTGCCTCTATTGTCTCTGGAGCCTCATTGCTGTTGGAAACAAAAATCAATGTGATACCGAGTTATATTAAAAGACATATCCCATTCAAGGGCACAGAAATAATCCTTCCTTGGCATTGTGTCATCATTTAAGCGCATTGTGTTTAATTTTCAGTATCATTAAGAAAATGAAAAGACTAGAGCATGCTTAAAGAACTGTGGGAAAGATATGAAAGGTATGGAAAGCGAATCAGTCTGAAGAAGGGATGGCAAAAGGATTGTTTAATTACCATGTTCAAGTAAATAAAGATTTTCCATGGGGAGGATACTGATCAGATGTCCATTTTGCCTATTAAGGACAGAGTACAAGAAATGGATTCAAGTTAAAGTGGAAGAGATATTGTTGGAATTAAGGAAAGTTTCCTTAGTCAGTCTTAGAAACACACTTAGAAACATCCTCCTCGTCACATCTTTTTAAAACTCAGTGGAAATAACTTACTCTTCTGCTCACATTTGTTATTTCAAAAATCTCCATTTCAGTATTCAGTTTAAAAGTTATACATCTGGGGCGGCTAGGTGGCACAGTGCATAGAGCACTGGCCCTGGAGTCAGGAGTACCTGAGTTCAAATCCGGCCTCAGACACTTAACACAAAAAACAAGTTCAGAGGGAGATGCAGAGTAAAAAAGCATATGAACTAAGTATTATTGAATTTATTACATATCCCCTCCCAACGTAAAATGGAATTTCTCAATTTCATATATAATCTTCTTTGTGTATAGAAATGTTTATATTTGATGCTGTTTATTAAGTTAATAATGACAAAAATTTGAAATGAAAAAGAGAAATCTCTTAACTTGCCCACAAAGTACAGTACAATTTCGTTACAGTTGGAGCTCAAGTCTCTTTAAAAAGGGACACTGTATCAGAGCACAGGTGGAAATGGTCAATGCTGGATGGACTGTGCAAGACAGGCCTACAAACTCACTGCTTATGGAATTGTTCATTGGTTCAACCATTTCAGAAAATGACTTGGAATTGTGCAAAAAAAAAAAAGGTACTAAATTGTTCTTGTCCTTTGATCTTGTCATCTTACCTGGTCATATATCCCAATGACAGAAGAGTTGATATATAAATTTATATATACACAACAGAATTTTCTGTGCTAGCAAAAAAAAGGGGGGGAGTAAAGTGGGTTGCCATCAGCTAGGGAATGGCTCCACAAACTATGGTATATCCCCAGAACTTATCACAGTGACTGGCACACAGTGAGTACTTAGCAAATGTTTGCTGATTGATGTTTTTTGGGATTATGAAAGTAATAAAATATTATTTCACTGTACAAAATGATAATTATCAGGAATCAGGGAGCTGTTATAGAATGATAAAAGCATGATCAACAGAAAAATATACAGTATAAACACAATACACAATATATATAGATATATATGTTACACTATAAACACAACCACACATATAAACATAGATGTGTGTTATTTATATCTATGTGTGTATGTAAGTAAATGCATGAATTTATATACATGTATTTATAAACACAGCATATGTATGTTTGTGTATACATGCATATGTGTGTGTGTCATCTCTGGGTATGTGTAAAGCTGCCCTTCCTGGTTGTTTCTGGCTACATATGACTCATTGCTGAAAGACTTGGTGCTTTGAAATGATAAGGTCCAGCCTCCCTATGAGAAGATGAACACTCAGGAGAGGAGGTGCCCAAGAGGATATGCTGTTTCCTTTCAACAGATGACATGGAATGGGATTGTTTGGAATGCAGAACTAGAGTGAAAGGTAACCATGGCTGCTCAGCAATTACAAAATCTGCTTTTTATTGTGATGAGCTTTAACCTCCTTGGAAGAATATAACTGTTGGTATAAGTTGTTGATCCCTGTTTTAAGCCTGTCATAAGTCTTTTGCCTTTCAGAATTTCTTTTGTGCATAAAATAAACACCTTCTCTAGAGCGTACCCTGATTATCTTTTGATTTCCTCCTTCGTAAATATTTATGCATGAATTGAAGCCTAAAATAGATGCAAAATTTTAAGAGTGGGAGAAAAGGGAGATTTAAATCTCATTCAGGGCCAGGCTTCTCTAGACCTGAATCCAGCTGAGACTATGTAAATTGGTGCAGAATAGAGGTGGACATATTGCCTCAGACCTGCTGGACCTGATGTAATTAGGGTCAGGGGCGCTTGAGATCCCAAAATGCCAAAAACCTCAGGTCCTGCTGAATGAATTTGATTCACGTTCTCTCAGCCAAAGAAAAGTTTATTAAAAGTTCGCCATATTGGGAAGACTTTTAAGGGGCC
>JAQQSW010022678.1:0-10412 GCA_028646575.1 Pseudocheirus occidentalis
CATCAGGGCAATTTTCTTTGAGGATTTCTTGAAGGATGCTTTCCAAGTTCTTTTATTGGTCATGCGTTTCAGGTAGACCAATAATTTTCAAATTGTCTCTCCAGGACCTATTTTCCAGGTCAGTGGTTTTTTCAAGGAGATATTTCACACTGCTTTCTATTTTTTCATTTCTTTGTAACTGTTTAATAGTATCTTGGTTTCTCATAAAGTCATTAGCTCATACTTGCTCCACTCTAATTCTGAAGGAATTATTCTCTTCAGAATGCTTTTGAGATTCTTTTTCCATCTGGCAAACTCGACGTTTTAAGGCATTCTCTTCCTCATTGGCTTTCTGGGCCTCTTTTGCCATTTGAGTTAATCTATTTTTTAAAGTGTTGTTTTCTTCAGTTAGGTTTTTCACTCTCTTTTCATGTTTTTCTCGCATCATTTTCATTTCTCTTCCCTGTTTTTCCTTCACTTTGCTTATTCGTTTTTCAAAGTGTTTTTTCAGTTGATCTATAGCTGCTAGGAATTCTTCAAGTGTCTTGGAAGCATTTGGTGTGGGAGTTTTGACTGTGTTGTCTTCTTCCCATTCCATGCTCTGATCCTTTTTGAACACAAAAAAGGATTCTAGAGTTTTATTTCTGTTCTTATTTTGCTTCCTTTTCCTCATGTTGGCTGGTCAATTAATTGGTTGGTTTTTTTTTTTTAGCTCTGTGAATCTCTGCTTCCAGGGGGAAAAGCTCTGTTCCAAATCTCTGGGGTTTTCCCAGCTGCCGGAGCTATTAGGGTGGTGTTGCATACCCCCCCCAGCTTTGGCTCACTGAAAGTGCACCCCAGGACCACCCGCCAAGACCATGATCCTGATCCAGGCAGCTCACCACAAGTACATTTCGTTTTGCATCAGCTCGTGAAAGTCTTCCTAGGTTTTTTTAGAGAGCATCCTGCTCACTGTTACAATACAGTCACATTCCATCATAATCTCTTCCCCATTTTTCCTCTACTTCTCTTTCCTGATTTTCAAAATTCTTTTTGAGTTCTTCCATGGTCTGAGACCATATTATCCATATTATTTTTGGAAGTTTGGGATGTAGGAGTTTTGACTTTTGTGCCTTTTTCTGAGTGTGTTTTGATCTTCCTGGTCACCACAGTAACTTTCTACAGTCAGAGGTTTTGGTTTTTGTTGTCTTATTGTTTGGTCATTTTCTCAGCCTGTTGCTGGACTTTAGTTGTTTGTTACAGTAGGGCTCTGCTTCTAAGGTGGAGGGCACACTGTCCTAAGCTTCAGAGCTTTTGCATAGCTGTTTTCAGAGATACTTCTAGGGACCTATAAGTTTTCAGTTCTTCCAAGGTGGATAGATCTAGGGAGAGGAGTTCTGGACTGTGCTCTGGTTTATGAACAACCGCAAGCACTCTTTTCTGCCCTGGAACTGTGAGGAGGGTCCTGCTCCACTGTGACTGCAAACTATGGTTTCAGAGGTGAGGCTCCTCCTCACCCTAGGACTAAGATCCAAGACTGGGGCCCAGATCTGAGTATGGGCAAAGAATCAGAGTCCTGCCTCAGTTGTGAAAAAAATGACCCCTGTAATCTCCTTCTGACCAGTTGTCTGATCCCCTTACTATTTATGGGCTTAGAATTCTGTAAGCAGCTGCTGCTGCAGCTGGTACCAATGCTAATTCAGTTACTCCCAAGGCCTGCTCCTGGTTTTCCTGGGGCTGGGGCTGTACTGGTGTGACTTGTGCTGGACTGTGTTTCATTCTCACCCAGGTGGGACAGCCCCTTGATGCTGACCTTCTAAGTTGTCTTTGACATCTGTGGACTAACAAATCTGGAAACTGCTGCTGCTGCCAGTGATTCAGTTGCCCTGAGGCCTGTTCTGGGTTTGCTTGAGCTGGGTCTGCACTGGTTCAGCCCATGCTGGACTGTACTCCTCTCTTACCCTGGTGCAGCTGACCTTTCCTTTTGACCTTATAAATTGCCTTAGGCTGGGAATTTGTTTCACTCAATCATTTTGTGGATTAGGCTGCTCTAAAAATTGTTTAGAGTAATTTTTTAAGTATTTGGAGGATAAGAAGGGTTCAGGTTAGTCCTTACCTTTACTCTGCCATCTTGGCTCTGCCTCCCCCTCTTGACCTTTCTGCTGATTGGTGCTTAAAAATGTTTATTGACCAATTGGTTGATCAGTGGTCACTAAGTTTTCCTTTGGCTTCAGAGATGACTGTGGTTTTCTTCATATCTCTTTGTCTGCTCTATCTCTGTCCCTTTTTATGTATCTCGTCATCTTCTTGATGACCTCATTAGAAAGTGGCTTTGAAGCATTTTTGCTTTTGTAGTTCATGACCCCTTTGGCAGTCCAGTAAAACTTATAAACTTCTTCTCAGAAATGATGTTTTTAAATTAATAAGATAAAATCCATAGGACTACAACAGAAGCCACTTCTATTAAAATATAGTTATTAAAATATTAAAAAGGAGCAGAAGCCAAGATGGCAGATAGAAGCCAGGAAGTTGTTTGAGCTCTCCCCAGTTTTCCTCTGAAAAAAAAACATTAAACAAAGTCTCCATGAATTCCGGAGATACAGAACCCATAAAAAGATGGAGTATAACAATTTTCCAGCTTACGATAACTTAGAAGGACTTCAGGAAAGGTCTATCTCACTTGGGTAAAAGGGGAACACAGTGCAGTGCAGACAGTGTCCAGATAAGCCAGCATTAGGCTCTTAGCCACAGCACAGATCAGCAAGCAAGGCCCCTTGGTCCTGACGCAGCAGAATAGTGGTACAGAAGGCCAACTATGAGACCTTGGGCCCCATTACAGAAGGCAAATTATGAGCTCTGGAACTCTGGCATAACAGGCACAAATAGGTCAGGGTAGCTGTAAAGCCAATCATGAAGAGCCCTCCTGCAGACTGCTGCTGTGTATAACTTTAAGGATCTAATCATATGGTATAGTGAACTCTCTCTTTATTTAGCAATAAACTAAAGCATAACATTCAATAAACTAAAGCACAACATTCACAATAATATAACAACTTGTTACTAAGGTGGTCAGATACTCTTAAACAAAACATATCATTCAGTAAGTCACAATTTCATCAGTCAGTATAGAGTACCCAAGTAAAGTCTTCTTTCATCTTGACTCCAAACTTTCAATCATCCTTAAACCAATCATCCATAAGGGGTAATCATCCTTAAGGAGTATCAGAAAGTACAAATACCACCCACCCCTAAGTCACAGTAAGTCACAATCTTATCAGTCAATATGGAGTGGAGGAGGGATACCCAAGTAAAGTCTTCTTTAATCTTAACTGCAGGGTGACTTCTAAACCCCACAGCTCCTCTTCTACAAGCTGACTGCTTCCATTTCTTACCTGGATTCATAGTTAGGCAGCTTTCCTCTCCTGTTTCATACCTCAGCTTACTGTTCTACTCCAAGCTCTGTTTCTAGGAAGACAAAGTTTAACAGACCTATAACAATATTTACACACATTGCTGGCACTATCATCTCAATTTGCTTTCTGTCTGAAAAAGTAACACAAATCAGCAGACAAGGCTTCTCTCTGAGAAATCAAACATAAAGCAACAGTATAGTCCTGGAGCTTCTATAACAGCAGTAAAGTCTTCTTTCATGGCTTCTGTAACAGCAATAAAGTCTTTCAACAGTAAGACTGCTTCATTCTGACAAAGTAACATCAACACACAGAGAACAGACAGAGTGCTGAAATCACAAACATTCTCCCTCTCAGTTCTGCTTGGTCCCAGCTCTGTTCAAGCTTTTTCTCTGTTGTGCTCCTTCCTGTTCAGCTCTTTTGGCAAACTCCTCCAGGTGCCAGCTCCACGTGATGAAGTTAGGTCTGTTAAGAGGTGCTAAGCAAGGTCTCCAAATCCCCTTAGGCCTATTAAGGGCAACAAAATGCATACTGTTTCCAATAGAGATTTTTGATACAATCAAAGGTGAAACACAAAGGCTCTTGAATAGCTCAAACAAGCATCAGAGTACTGTTTTGCTTGCCATTACACCACCCCAACACAGTGGACAAGCCACAAGCACCTAAGGCCCTAGCTTGGAAAACCAGTGACTAAGCCCCTTGATTACCAGCACAAGAAGCTTGGGACAGTGGCCTCTGTGCCCCAGGAACAAAGTTCAACTTTTAAACTGAGCAAAAAATACCCCAAAAAGCAAAAAGAGCTTTGACTATAGAAAGTTACTATGGTGACAGATGAGATCAAAACACAAAGTCAAAGGAGAACACCAAAGTAAAAATTCTAAAATGTAAAGCCTTAAAGGGGAATATGGACTGTTCTCAAGTCTAAAAAGTCCAAATGTAAGAGCTCAAAAAAGATTTTAAAAATCAGTAAGAAGGGTAGAGGAAAAATTGAGAAAAGAGATGAGAGATACGCAAGAGAGAATCAACAGCATGGAAAAGGAAGAACAACAACTGACTGAAGGAAACTACTGCTTAATAAGCAGAATTGGCCAAATGGGGCAAAAAAAGTCAACTGACAGAAACAACTCCCTTAAAAGCAAATTTGGCTAAATAAAAAAGGAGGTACAAAAGCTAACTGAAGAAAATAATTCCTTAAAAATTATAACTGGGCAAGTGGAAGCTATTTAACTCTATGAGACATCAAGAATTGGTCAAACGAAATTATAAGAATGAAAAAATAGAAGAAAATTAAAATATTACAAAAACAAAATTTATGGATTCCGGTTTAAAAGTGATTTAGCCAGCTAGGTGGTACAGTGTATAGATAAAGTACTAGGCCTAGAGTTTGAAAGAATAGAAAAACCAAGGCTCAAATTCAGCCTCAGATATTTGGAAGCTGTATGATACTAGGCAAATCACTTAATCCCTACATAAAAGTGTAGAAAGAAACTGCAAACCTTTCCAGTATCTTTGCCAAGAAAAGGCCAAAGATAGTTGATGCAAGGGGTCATGAAGAGTGACACATGACTGAACAGATACAAGGTGGGTGGTTAGTTCCTGAGATTCTGTCCTCAAGTTTCTCCTATTCCCTTTTATGCCTCATTCCTTGGCCATCTCATTTGCTTCCATGTGTAGTGTAGTGGAAAAAAGGACTAGATCTAGAGTCAGAGGAGATGGATTTATATTCCAGTTCTGTTACTAAATCCTGGGATTACTACAGACAATTCACTCGATCTTTTTAGGCTTCAGTTTTCTCTAACTTTTTTCTCCGCTCTGAATTCTATGATTCTCTACATTCATATCACCCAATCCATATTTATGTCCCTAACCTTTCTTCTAAGTTCTAGGCCTACACTCTAGTTATTATACTTACTACTTATTTGGGCAAATTATTTGTCTATTTCTCCATTTCTTCATGTTTAAAATAATGAGGTTGGACTAGCTGACCACTAAGCTCTTTGCCAGCTCTCAATGTAGTGTTTGTTCACTCAATATTCAACAAGTATTTTTTAAGTACCTGCTGTGTGGGTGTACTGTATTATTTGCATGCCATAAGAAGACACAAATGAAAAAATCTCTGTCTTCAAGAAGTTTGCATTCTATTAGGAGAAACCACATCTACACTGCTAAGTGAATACAAAGCATATACAACTAATTTTGGCAGGAGGGAAGACCTTTAGCAAAGGGAGTCAAGAAGGGCCTCTTGAAACATTTGATGCTTCAGTTGAACTTCAAAGAAAGCTAGCGATTCTAAAAGTCAGAAATGAAGGACGACCTGTAGAAGGAATCAAAAGTAGGCCATTTTGTCTAGAATATAGAATGTGTGAAGGGAAATGATGTACATTAAACCTGGAAAGTTAGGTTGGAGGCAGATTGTGAAGGGATTTAAATGACAAACAGACTAAATCTTATTTACTCTTAGAACAATACAAAATAACTGAAGTTATTGAACAGGTAAGTGGCAGCCAACCTGTGTTTAAGGATAAGCAACTTCACAGTCTCATGGACATGGATTACACAGAGAGACCAGAAGCAGGGAAGTCAATAAGGAGGCTATGGGAATAGTCTAGATGGGAGGTGATGAGAAGCTGAACTAGAGTGGTAGCTGTGGGATTAATAAGAGGCATAAATGAATATTTATTTATTATATAATTATACATATATATAATTTGCTATATATTAGATATAACTTATCTATCATATATAATTTATTCATATAAATATAAATGAATATAAATGCATAAGAAGTATAAACAAAGAATAGGAAGGGAGAAAGAAAATGAAGGGAATTACTATTTTCATATTAATAGGACATATTTAATGTATATACTAATAATTTAGATTTATCAGAGCTGCCTCTTCTGACTTGGGAGTCAAAAGCTTACAATGCAGCTTGAAATGACCAATCAAATCCTTGACAATGCTTTCACAGTCACTACATTTCTGTGCCTATGTGTATTAGGTGAAGTGAATGAAAGATTGTAGAACCTGTTTCTGTCCTAGAACTCTGATCCTGCACCTCACTAAGTAACAACCCCACAAAACTTGAAACAATACTGTTCCCACAGTACTCTGGAACCCTTGTATTGTCCTGCTCTCATGGCCTTGTCAGGCCCCACAAATGATTGTTTGTAATCCACCTTTCCCCCCTTTTCCGTCTTTTGATTTATGTATTTAACCTATGACTTTACTCCAGAATAGAGAGAATTCCTCATTCTGAAAGTAATTAATTAAACGACTTCTTGTTTACAGGCACCCCTGTCTCTGGCCTGCAAAGCAGTTTCAAGTATGCACAGATCAGAGACAACAGAGTAAAAATCTCATTAGCATTAATTGGGGCAGCAATTTTTAAGCGGGGAAGCCTTGAGCTTTCCAGTATCTGATAGAAGGGACCTTTTTCCAGAGTCCCAACTAACCTAGTCTGGCAGGTTCAATGTTCTGACCAACACTCCATTATTGGGTCTGGCCTTTGATCAATCCTGTTTATGAGGAATGCTCCAGGGCCCCCTTTATTGATCTGGATCACTTTGATAAGGCTTGTTTTTTTTTTTCTTCTGGTTTTCTGCACATGAATTGGCAGGTTTGTTGCTAGGTTTTTTTTAGCATGTCTTTTATTATTTTTGTTTTTATTTTTATTTGCTGCACATAGCAAATTTTATTTGTGTAAGAATTGCTTACAAGGTTGGTTTTGTGTGTTTGGAAACACTTGAAATGAACATTTTAATTTTGTACTTGGTTAGAGTTATGGAGTATTTACTTCTGTAATTCAAGTGTGAATTGCTATGACAGTGTGGGTTACCTGTACTTGTGTATTTGTGTTGTTATATCCCTTTACATGTACTTATATTTGTGTATTTTGTGTACCTGTGCAGTTATTTGATAAGTGGTGTTATTATCTTCAAATGTTTATTTTTAAAATGGGACAGATATGTGGGAAGGGCAAAAATGAAGGCACAGTAGCTCCCATCAACTCTCCCCCAGAGCTAACATGTGTCTTTCAAATGTATAAGAAATAATAGCTCTGGATTGATTTGACTAGTGATGACCCCAAACTTGGCTGACCCTATTGGGGCAGCTCTGGTAAGATCAAATTAGAGTATTACAGGCAGAAACTAATGAATAAGGAAACTCAGTCTCTTGAATGGGACAGCTTGAATAAATGGTATTCAGAGGCAAAGGACAGAGAGCATAAGTCTGGATTAGAATCAATGAAAGATTGAAAACCTCTTTAACAGTCTACAAACTCCACAATTACCTAAACTATACCCACCTTTACCAAAAGACCATGTTCTATGTTCCCTTTCAAGGTACAAGCCAAAATTTGCCCAGAAAAAAACCCCCAAGGACAGTAGGTTGATCAGTACCTATGGTTTCAAAGCCTAGAAGTGTGGAGAACTCTAGGCTATTGCCAAGGAACTTCTTGGTCCCCGGGGAGGATCCTATAGGCTTTTCTGAGCAGTTCCAAATCACCCTGTATTTATATAGACCCAGGTATCTGGATCTGTACCAACTCATGTTTGCCTTGGTCAGGAAGGGAGAGACTAAAAATTGGTGCCAGAAGTTTGTTTTTCTTTCAAAAAACATAGCCACTGGAGAAAAAAAAATAAAATGGTGGCTAGGCTAGAGGCGGAAGAGAAAAAAGAAAAATTTCCCCCATAAAATATTGAGGGATTCTCCCTGTAATTCCAATCAAAATGACTTGGCTTTAGAGAGGGCTGGCAGAAGGATTGGCAAAAGAAGGGAGATACATAGGCCATGGCTGTTATCCCCATGACTCCTGTTGGAGATGTCTCCTTGCTCATACAGGGACGAGAGGCATCTGCTGTAGTTGATACCAGTATCACACTCTCAATTTTAAACCCCTCTGCATTCCACACTCACCTCTCTCAGAGTCAAGAGTGTATCTCCGTTGAGGAGATCGTCAATAAGATCATTTTGGTCCATATCTCAGCACCACTCTCTCTTTTTATTGGAGTGACCACTGCCTTTCATTATTTTGTCCTGATCTTTGAGGCTGTTAGCCACTTACTGGGACATGGTCTGCTCCATAAATTACAGGCCACTATTTCTTCTGACTGAGAAAGAACCACTTCCTTGTGTATTTTATCCCCGACAGTCTCCATATCTGGAAGAGTTCCCATTCCTTTAGGTTTTTTTTTTCCTTAACCCTTTCTGATCATCCAGCTCTTAACCAAATTCCCTCTAGTTTGTGGGCTACAAATGCTACCAACATCTGGTCAGTTATCAGAGCTCCACCTATTGTTGTATGGTTGGACCCATCTATGTCCTTACCATCCATACATAAATATACATTCGGTGCTGAGGCCATTGAAAGAGCTCAGCCTCCCTCATCAATGCCTTTTTACCTAAGAGTCTCATTATTCCCTGTAATATCCTTGTGAACATACCTCCAGTCTGGACAGGGTTAGCAACTTGTGAATGATCTCAGAGCAGTTAATACTATTGTAATACCCAGAGCACCTGTTGTCCCAAACCCCCACAGTCTATTTAACCTTGTATGACCCTGGGCCTCTCACTTTCCTATGACTGACCTCTATAGTGTCTTCTTTTCAATCCTAGTTGCCTCTGAAAGTCAGTTCAGTTTTGTTTTACCTGGAAGACATGCCAAGGTACATGGACTGTTTTCCACAAGTCGCCATTCTATTTCTTACAGATATTAAAATAAGACTCCTCATTAGATTTTAAGGACTCTGTTCTCCTTCAGCATGTGGATGACCTCCTCTTTTGTTCTCCTTCCAAGACATATCTGTTGAATATCTCTTTACTGTTTTGGCACCAAGAGGCCATAAAGTATCTAGGGAAAGAAAGAAAAAGAAAGAAAGACAGAAAGAAAGAAAGGAAGGAAGGAAGGAAGAAAGAAAGAAAGAAAGAAAGAAAGAAAGAAAGAAAGAAAGAAAGAAAGAAAGAAAGAATGTACATAAGTATATTTTGGGATAAAATGGACAAAGGAGATGAAGGTAAGTAGATGAAGATAATGTTAAGACTGAATGGTGTCCTGTGTGATGTTTTAAAAGCTCAAGTGATAAAAGCTCAAGTGATATAGTTTCTGTGTAATTTAATCATTTTATTAATAATGCTAGAATAACTAATAAAAGAGGTCAGTGACACTCTTGATTACCAAAGACCATTATGGAGGTGGGCTCACAGCTTATATGCCTTTGGAAAAGAGGTGTTCTTGAGGGCGGCAATCACTCTGATTGGTTAACAATTGAGAATGAGGGGCTGGACCTATTCAGATGAATTTTGACTATGTTATTTACTTTTAAATTACCCCCAACCTTGGGCTATCTAAACAAAGTATTTATCTCTACCCAAACCTGAATAGAACACAATGAGATTAAATTCCTTTTAAGGTTGTGTGGGGTCAGACTAAAATTGAGGAGGGTTAATTCCATGTCTTTTTAGAGACTGAACTTGGAAATGAGGACTCTAGAAAAAGAGGAAACTCTGGATCTCCTCAAATCATTGGTTATTAAAAATCATTTTTCTCACCTAGAGAATAATAGGAAAATCTGGAAGAGGGAGGAGTGTGGGTCAGAAAACAGGGAGTTCTGCTTTGGACCTTTGAACTGTATATACTTTTATGACAACCAGTTGAAAATGTCCAGTAGACAGTCCATGATGACTGACTGGAGCTCCGGAAAGAGACTAGAGCTGGGTATAGAGATCTGGGATTCACAGTCCCTGCACTGGGGGAGCTAATATGATGGCTATGGGATGTATGCAAAAATTAAGAAGGGAATGAGCATTTATAGCCATAGTTGGCAAGGGAGTAGGGAAGGCTGCATGGAAGAGCTGGTTTCTTAGCTGAGTCTTGAAAGATTTCAGCAAGTATAGATAATGGAGGAAAACTTTTCCAGACATGAAAGAGAGAATACATAAAGATGTGGAAGCTGAAGGGGCAGGATGTGATTTAATGATGGTAAATAATTTAGTATGGCTGAAGCAAAAGTATGATGAAACTGGGTAGTAAGTTATGTGGCT
>JAQQSW010022679.1:0-10412 GCA_028646575.1 Pseudocheirus occidentalis
AAAAAGGGGAGAAAATTTGTAACTCAAAACCTTGTGGAAATGAATGATGTAACCAAGAAAATAGATTAAAATTAAAAAAAAAAGAAAGTCATGAATCAGAGAATGAGAGTCTAGAGTTAACAGAAGAAAAAGATGAATAATAAAGATAATGAAAAATCCTGTTTGTAAAGGGGCACAACAAAGTGAACAGGATTACCTGAAGGTGAGGAGCCAGAGAGAGAATAGCACATGACAAGAAGGGATCAGGGCTGAGGAGAATAGAGTCTATAGGAACAGTACCAATTTAAAAAATTAAAATAAATGAAGGAACACAGTAATGTGTTTACAGCAGAAGAGCAAACTTGCAACTGAAAAGCTTCTGTACAGACTACATGAATGCACCTAGAATAAGAAGAAAAGTGATCAAATGACAAAAAATGTGCTCATCAAATTTCTCTGGACATTTGGTATCCAAGATATTTATAGAACATGTTCACTCATAGGAACATTCATCAATGGAAACCCTTCCCACCTCCAAAAGTAAGGCCTCCTTCCTTTCTGCTTCCTTTTCTATCTTTCCCTTTTCCTCTTGCATTCCCCTTAGTGTGTTTTCTCTTTCTGAGACCAAAGAGGTTACTTTCCCCTTATTGATCACCCTTGATTTGACTTGGGCACATTATATATGATATATACTTTTCATGATAAAAAAAAATCATCAAAGAATACAAAGTTCTCCAAAGAACTGCAAAGTATTCAAAACTACTGGAAAAAATGTTCTGGATCAGTGATAATAAGAGAAATGCACATCAAAACAACCCTGAAGCTTCACCTCACATGCTGCAAATTTGCAAAGATGAAAAAGGGCAGCACGCAATGTTGGAGGGGTTTGGAAGGACAGGCACACTAATACATTGTTGATAGAGCTGCAAAATGGCACAACCATTTTCGAAAGCAGTTTAGAATTATGAATATAAAATAGTTAAACTGCCCTTTGAATCAGTGACTTCATTACTGGAAGCCATTGATAATAAAACAGTACCCATATACTCCAAAACATTTATGACAATACTTGTTGTGAAAGCTAAAATTTGAAAACAAAACAAAACAGATTTCCATTAATTTGAGAATGACTAAACAAACCATGATATCTGAATGTAATGGAATATTACTGTGCTGTCATTAATAATGTATGTGATATATACATAGAAACATGGAAAGATCAATATGAACTGATGCAGAGTAAAGTAATCACAGCCCCTTTCCCCCCCCAAAAAAACCCTGAAAACAATATACATACTAACTATAACAATTTAAATGAAAAGATAAATAACACACTACAAAATGAAAAGCAAATGCAAGAAAATTTACATAATCAAGTAGGACTCAAAGGAAGAAGTATGAGAAGGCAATTCCAACCTTGCTCTTCATGAAGATGGGAGATAGAATGGTGTTAGACATTGCACATGCTTTTGAACTTTTTCAATGTATCAAGAAATTCTGCCGACTTTTTTTTCCTTTCCTAAAAATACTATTTCTCATATGGTATGGCTTTCTAGGAAGGATAGAAGAAAGGATGCAAAGAGTACCATAATAATATAAGAAGCAGAAAATATCAGTATAAACATTTAGAAAAATAAAACAAAATATACACACATATATAGACATAGACCTATGTATATGAGTTTTTCTTTAGTGCTTCATTCTTCATTGTCTAGAATATCTCCGTCAGAGATTTTAACTTGTGACATTTCTTACTTTTCCCTTCAAATACTTCTTTTTTTTTGCTATATACTGTAACCTAATATTTTCAAGGATCAGTGATGCTATAATAAATTCTTCTGGACTACATTTAGTTTCCTTTTGTTATTTTTTGTTTAAAAATGAATAAGATTACGTGTTAAATTTTTCATCTGATATGACTAAATTATTTACAGGTAGTTTGAGCAAAGGAAGAATTAAAACTTTTGTCCCCTTTGTTCCTTGCCTTCATTTGAATAATTTGAATGGTCCAGACTTGTCAACTAATACTCATCCACTATGTATTCTGCTGATGGTTTTCTTTGTACAGTTCCGTCTCTAAATTTGTCTTGCATTTTTCAAATAAATGTTAATAAATTATAGATGCTTTTGTTAAATAGCCTGAATCTTAGCAACAAAATTAAATAAAATATGGGTAAGAAAAAGCTATACAAAATAGGCATGCTACTTGTCAATTTAGAGGGACATCAATGACATCTAATTTTTGTAGGCAAGGATGTGTGCAGTGATCATACAGTAAAGATGATGTGTCTTGTCCTTTGCTTAATCTACGTATATCTACGTTTTCATGTACAAATTGTGTTATCAAAATTCTGGTTTACATCACAACTTCCCATTCTTGGAACAATGAGCTGAAATATTTATCATTCTGTCATATTCAAAAAAAGACTATCCTAGTTTTCTTGATCCACATCTACCTCACTATAAACTTAAGTGAAGTAGTCTTTGTCATTCCCCAAGGGGCAGGTGAGCAGAGCATTGGAACTAGGGTCGGCATTCAATTAATGATGCTTCGAGTGACTCAGTTTCCTCATTGGTAAAAATGGAGATGAGGAGAATGACAGCATGATCAACCTGCCACAGTTGTTAGGAGGAAAATGTTTTAAGGGTTGGAGAAATATGAGTTATTATTATCTTAGAATTTCGGAGTGGGGAGGGGAGGAAGCCTGAGATATTATTACTTGATGATTATCTCTGTGTGATTCATTACTCTTTGCTTTGCAATGTCTACATTTTAAACGTCTTTGCAAATGAAATATGTCTTTCTGATCTCTGGAACACATTTAAAATTAAATTTTAGTCCTCTAACATTTGAAAGTAGAGTTTATCCTAACTCAGATTCATTACTGATTTTGCTGTGTCACCTAAAATTTAATTATAAAGATGACACTTTAATCCCAGTGAAACTAGTTGCTTTATTGTAAGTGGGGAACAAAAATGCCAGCAGACAGATCGAAAATATTTCTCGAGGTTTGATTTTCCAACAGAATGAATTATAGTGAGTTGAAAATGCTTTTGAAATAAACTTCAAATGTTTTACTAGTAACAGTGGATATTTCATAAGGGCAGTGCTATCTGACATTGTAGTTCCTTTTTAGACACTTAATGACTTGTTGGATCATTAACCATCATCCAGTTCTCTGTCTTTCACAGGGCCTCCAGCTAATCATTAACTGTCTAGTAAAGAACTCAAACAATGACATTGTTGCCTAATTGGAGTTGCAGTCTATTACCCTCCACATGTCCACATGTATCCAATATAACTAATGCTAGAAGTTTGTCATATTTTTACTACCTCTAGTGACCGTTATGTTCACTTAATAACATTGAATCACTGCATTTTATAAAAGAAAAAATGTTTTCAAAAGTTGCATTTATATAGTACTTTAAGGTTTACAAAGTCCTTTGCATATATCTCTTTTTTTCCTTAACAAAAAGCCTGGGAAGTAGATGCTATTATTGTCCCCTTTTTACAGAGGAGGAAACTGAGGCAGACAAAAGTTGAATGACTTGCCCACTGTCTCAGAACTCATAAGTATTTGAAGTCATATTTCATCTCAGGTCTTCCTGACTACAGGTCAAGAACTTTATCCAGTGCTACACCTAGCTGTTGTCCACAAACAAATTGAAGAAAATTGAATGGAATTTCACTATGTATTGGCAAAGTAGGAAGAAAGTTATATGTTTTCCATGTGTAGTTGCTTATATAAAACAGAAACATGACTAACAAAAGACAAAGCTCCACGTGAGAGAGGTTTTATCTGCCTTATTGACTTGTTTTTTAACTTTACCATATTGGTAATACTTATTTTTCTATCCATTGAAGCTAAATTAAAATCTCATATTAGTGATAAAACTTTTTGTAAGGGATGAGTGAAAAGAAAAAAAGAGAAAACTAAATTGTTTCACATCTGTTCTGGCTGAAAGAGCACCAGAGTTAATTAGTATAGGGAGACGAGGGTAAGAGCCTCAGTTTTGCCACTTTGAACAATTCATCTTCCTCTCTCTAAGTATGTTATTTCTTATATAATTCTAGAAATAAAATTCTTCTTTTTCAAATTCTAACATTATATAGGCTGCCATGGGGAAAAGAGTCATGTTCACCCTTAGGCCAGGAGAGCTAGGGAAATGGCAGTGCCTTTGGATGCCAAATGTGGTGGCAGCAGTGATCATCTCAGTTCCATACAGAGCCAGAGTTAATGGGCCTCAGGAATCTGAAGACAGGAAAATTCAAGTGAGAGTGAGCTGGGCCCAGAAATTCCCTTCTTTCTTGGATTTCTCTTACATGAGAGTGTACTGATCAGAACTGTCATCCTTAGGTGCTCTTCTCCCCTACTTTTGAAAGGTAACAGAATCATTCTGAAGTCTTCTTCATTCTCCACTGTCTATACATTTTTTGCAAAATAATGAACAACTTGTCTTAATGGTTTTAGGGGAACAAGGTGTAGCAGCAATCAGTTTAGCAGATATTTAGCCCTTAGTAACTTAGGGCTAAGTATGGAAGGTGTGAACTCTGTCCCCTGTTAAGAGGACATGAACTCCCCTGTAGACATGGAAGAAGGGGTTTTGATGAGAAAGGAGGCCAGTGTGTATACAAAAAGAATTCTAGGGACAGAGAGACAGAGAGACAGAATTGGGTATCTTCCTCCTGGTGGCTCCCATTGGAAGAAGCAGGATTGTTCCAGAACCTGCGAGCTGGGCTGCTGGACTGAAGAAGTGAGTTGGAGTTTTCTTGAGAGAGAGACAGAGAGAGAAAAAGAGAGACAGACAGACAGACAGACAGACACAGACAAAGACAGAGACAGAGAGAGAGGGACATTGGGATTCTCTCTCAGCATCTGGAAGCTAACTTAGAACTGAGATGGAGTTTTCCTGAGACCAGAATCTGGTGAAGGCTGCCTGGAAGGCTGAGAGGGCTTTCCTGGAAGGCCTCCTGGAAGGCTGAGATTCTCCTGGGTCCTAGGGCCAGCTGAACTGCTGGAGTACTGGAGAAGCATGAAAGGGATAAAAACCTTTGTGGTTTGTGGCCTGGCTGATCCTTGAGTTCCTGGCAACAGAAAGTGGTGAAGGGTCTGATATGTGCCAAACCCAGCGAACTTCAGAGTGTGCCAAGAATTGCTTGGAGGACTGGACAAGGACCTGGGAGCTGTCTGCTTCTGAATCCAGGTGACTGTTTAGTAGATTCAGGAGGGAACTGGGACCATGGAAGGGGATCCAGGAAATCAGAGAGACCACCCAAAGTCAAGATGAAGAAAAGGCCTCCTCTTGGATGAAATTGAGGTTTGCTGGACACCAAGGGGTTGAGGGTTTGTGTGGTTTTCTAATGATTGTATTTAATGACTGATTGAGTTGCCCCATGAGTGGGAGATTGATTATTGTATTATGAATTGATTGAATGACCAAGTTAATGACTTGCTCCATGAGTGGAAGATTGATTATTATATTGTGAATTGATCGAATGATTGAGTATTGATTATTGTATTGTGAATAGATTGAATGCTTTGTTCTAAATACTGTGGCCACTGTAGTGAAAACTGTGTGGCCATTTGTAATGTTAAGCTGTTATGAATACTGTATTGTGATTTTCTGTGATAAGATATAATGTTGAGAATGTTATATTGTGATATATTGTGAATGTTTGCCTTGATTTGTAATGGAGTAAACAGAGTAGTTACTATACTATGTTGTCTGAACCTTAAAAGCTGTTCATAGTAGTATTCTTTTGGGAATCTGCTGGTGCATGGCATTACACATGGTCAGTGTTGATTGGGATGAATAATGCCAATCAAGCTTCCCCCTCCCAATTTTCAAGACCTGAGTGAGAAAGCAAGGTAGAACTGATTTAAGCTAAACTAAGGTTTTGAGCCCTATTGGGAGATTTTGTGCTTTTTTATGTGACTAGAGACTTAAGGTCAGCCACATATTCCAAACAGTGGATGTTAGTGTAGCATAAAGATTGATGAAAGTTGGGAATCTACCAGGAAAAATAAGAACAATCCAAGCAGGCAGTGATAAAAGGATGCAAAAACATATATCTATAAGTGGATAGATATAGGTAGTAGATATATATGTATGTGTGCATGTATGTGATATATATGAATATGTGTATTATATATGCATATTATATATGATATGTATATACATATACATGTGTATAGATATATGTAATATATGTTTCATATATATGTATGTGTGTTTATTTTATTTATCTATTTATTTATTTATATTTATACACACAGACAGACAAAGGCTTTGGTGCTTCCCTAGATATTTTCTAAGTGTAATCACTTAAAAAAAAATAGTACTGCTATTTGCATATCTAGCTACTCGTTTTCTGTGTTAAATGCATTCTATTCTAGGGAGGTTGTCCATAAGATACAGATGGACAACATATGGTGCCCATTTTTCAAGTGAAAAAGGCTCATGTGCAATGTGTGATTTCTCCTATAAGCCTAACAAATCAATTTGAATTTTTTGTGTGGGGGGGGCGGGGAGAAGATGATTGTGGTTTGCCAAATTTTCCTTTCTTTCCTCCCAAGCCTTATTATCTTTCCCAGAGACTTGCAGAGGTGGGGTAGGGCATGGGGGTGGTTTTCTAAAAAACATAATGATCTCTTATTTTTGCTCCTTCTGCTGATTGCTTCACATCACATTTTTGCAGCGTGTGTTTTCTTTATCAAACTTTCTGTCTAATGCAGCAATTGCTCTGTGTACTATTTGAGGCCTTTTATTCCAACCCTTTGATATTTTGATGAAGACTATTTGGTTTGGGGTTGTTTTCGGCTCTGTGCCAGACATCCAGGAGATCCAGCTGTGGTGATCAATCCATGCCCTTCAACACCGTCAGAAAAGCATGATGATTAAAGATATATTGGAGAGAAAAAGGGGGAGGATCAGATTGACTTTGAAATGTGTTGAATGCTCCTCTAGCAAAGCCTCACTACAACTGACTGATTGGAGAGAATTTCACAATTTAAATTAGTGAAAAGTTTGAATTTCTTTGACAAGAAATGCATTCATATTTTTTCATGTCCCTAGAGTAACTCAAATGAATAGTTAAGAAGGGGTGTTCAAGTAGATGACCCTCATGAAAGGGAGAAAAGAATCATATGAGCAGGTTGGACTAGAACTTCTCAGGTCCTTCTAGCTTCAAATTCCATAATGCATTTCTAATTAATAGCCATTTGCATATAAACATAGAATATTCTCAATTTCTTTGATTATATTAATGACAATTAACTATATAGTACTTGATGCTTTTCAAAGTACTTTGATTTTACTTAATCCTCCAGTAGGTTAAATATCTCCTACCCATCTGCAGTCTTGTTTAAAATGTTAAACTGCTTAGCTAACCTGATCTTCATAGGACAAAGTTGAAATCAGGTCATATTATTTCAATTTCCCAAAAGAAAGAGTTCAAATTAATAGAATTTTATAGTGTAAAGATAATGTTTTCCTCATTTATATTTTGGTGGTCGTGGTCAGTGGTGAGGAACTTCCTACAATTTTAACTCTCTTACTCCTGCCCCATGTAATATCAGGACAGACCTTCAGCCGTAGATCTCCAATTCTGTAGCTGCACTCACTTGTTTGATCATGTTGGTGGGTCTGGACCTTAAGAACAATTCCATGTCAGTAGGAAGTATAAATGGAGGACCTAGTAGAAATCATCCCTGCCTCACTATTGAATACTACTTCTGATTTAGGTCTTGTGACTTCCTGGTTTTCTTCTGACTCTCTTGTCCTTATGGGACTTTTGTCTCATCCCTTTTTGGCTCCAGTTACCCACATCCACCTTTACTCCAGCTGTGACTTTAGCTTTTGGTATCTTCTGTATCCTAACATCAGTCAACTGCTTGCTCCTTGACTTCTGGTTCTGACTTCTTGATCTCTAGATTCCTTGTCTGGTTTTGAATTCCAAAATGTATGTGACTTTTAACCTCTAGTTATCCTGAGGGCCTCATCAGAATGTTCCTACAGACCATGTCCTATCATGTCCATTGTCTACAATTTGTCATTTTTTTATAATGTCTTACCTCTCTTGCCTTAGTTTCAGAGGTTCTTTAGTGTCATATCCATTAACAGATTAGCTTCAGAAAGATATTCAGGGCCAGAGATAAAGATGACAGACTCTGAGCCCTTGAGCATTTTACATGTGCCAGAGAAATCACACAATCTATCACCTATTCGCTAATTTTACATTAATGCCCTTTTCTCTGTCTTGGCATTCAGAATGGGAAATAAAGCCCTGGGGAACATTAATTGTCAAGTGCTGTTTTGATGTGAGCTTATTTACTGAGATGTACAGGAAATAGAAAGCCCAGGAGATCGAAAGTGAGGAGAAAATAATTAAACATGCTTTTGCAGGTTACGCTTGCTTTCTCTGGGGTGTTCAGATTCATGTGTGTGAGTAAGTTATTGCTGAAGTCCAAACTCTAGTATGGGAAATATTAAATCATACAATTTGAAACTTTATCATTAATTTGTACCACCACACACCAGTGACTATTAGCCTTTCAGATGTTTGCAAAACTTCTCCCTAGGACCATTTACTAAGTAAACCATCACTATCTGGCTTTTATTCGATTTTACTTCAAGAGTTATCTAGTTACTGGTAAGGTTCATGACCAAATGGTCAAGTTAGAGTTTCAGCTCTTGTTCTTGAATGTATACATGGTGACACTTTTTTTAGAGGTTTAATTGAGCAGAGCTAGTATCTATATGTTTGTATAAATTTCACTCAAAAAGTTAAAGAATGGAAAGGCTGCATGAACATTTTTCTTTCTTTGTATGACAGAGCTCATACAAAGACTAATTGTATAGCCAAAATTTCAACAGGTGCATATATATGTGTGTATACATACATATATACATACACACACATATATGTGTGTACACACAATTCTTTATTATGATAATCATTTTAATAATGGGATATGATAATTTTTAATTTTTTAAAATTCATTTATTTATTTTCTTGTTTACATCATTCATTTCCACAAGATTTTGAGTTACAAATTTTCTCCCCATCTTTCCCCCACCTGCCACCCCAAAACAGCCATCCCACTGTATAAACCCTCCCCCAATCTGCTCTCTTCTATGTCCTCCCCCATCGCCCCTCTGACTTTCCAGTAGGGCAAGATAGATCTCCCTACCACAATGCATGTATATCTTAATTCCCAGTTGCATGTAGTTAATTACACACACACACACACACACATATACACACACACACATATATTTTAACATTTGATTATAGGACTTTAAATTCTAGATTCTTTTCCTTCCTTCCTCATCACCCACCCCCACTGGAAAGACAAACAGTTCAATGCAGGTTATTCATGTGTAGTTATGCAGAACATCTCCACAATGGACATATTGTGAGAGACGGATAATATATCCCTCCTTCCTATCTTGCCCCCCCTTATTCTATTCTCTACCCTGCCCCTGTCCCATTACAGAAGGGTGTGCTTCCAGCAACCCTCCCACCCCAACCCTGCCCTCCCCTCCACCATCCCACATTTCTTCCCCATCCCCCCCTACTATCCTGTGTGGCAAGATAGTCAGTTTAGAGTTTATGTCATTCCTTCCCTAAGCCAAATTCAATGAGAGTAAGGTTGACACTTTCCCTTTTGCCTTCCTGTTCTTCCCCTCCATTTTAACAATTATCCCTTGACTCTTCTATATGAGATGATTAAACCCATTCTGTCTCTCCATGTCTCCTCTCATTCTATTCCTCTCCCACCTCAGTATTTCACCTTTTAAAGTATCATCCCTGCCTATTCATTTGATCTTGTGCCCTCTATGGACACACACACACACACATATACACACACATACTCAAATATGTATATATCCTCATACTGAGAAAAGTTTCATAAGTTGCAATTATTGCTTTTCTGTGTTGGCATGTAAATAGTTTGACTTGGATAAGTTCCTTATGATTTCTTTTCCATGTTTACCTTCTCATGCTTCTTGTATTTGAGTGTCAGATTTTCTTTTCAGTTCTGGATTTTTCAGCAAAAATGCTTGAAGTCTTCCACCTCATTGAATGACCATATTTTCCCCTGGAACATTATACTCAGTTTTGCTGGGTAGGTGATTCTTGGTTTTAATCCTTGCTCCCTTGATCTCCAGAATATCATATTGCAGGCCCTTCTATCCCTTAATGTAGAAGCTGCTCGATTCTGGGTTATCCTGATTGCATTTCCACAGTATTCAAATTGTTTCTTCTTGGCAGCTTGTAATATTTGCTAATTCATCTGAGGACTTCAGAACCTGGCTATAGCATTCCTAGTTTTCTTTTGGGGATTTTTTTTCAAGAGGTGATTGATAAATTCTTTCAAGTTCTATTTTGCCCTCAGGTTCTAAAATATCAGGGCAATTTTCCTTGA
>JAQQSW010022680.1:0-10412 GCA_028646575.1 Pseudocheirus occidentalis
CCTTTGGGCATAAGAACAATGTTTTCTTGAATATCGAGATTTTTTTTTTTTTTTTTTTTGCTTTTTGGAGGGGGGAAGGCAGGGCAATTGGGATTAAGTGACTTGCCCAAGGTCACATGGCTAGTAAGTGTTAAGTACCTGAAGCCACATTTGAACTCAGGTCCTCCTGACTCCAGGGCCAGTGCTTGATTCGTTGTGCCCGAAGATTATTTCTTTCTTTAAAAAATCCATACCAGTAGAATTAAAGTCTTCCCCGTCAGTCTTCCCTTCTTGTTCCACACGGCTTTCTTTGAGAGGTCATATCTATCTATGTTCTTTTCTCGGTCATAGAATAATAGCAATGGCTCTGAAACAGTGTTAGTAGGATTCTACTTTTAGTCCTCTTTTTTTTTTTCTTACTTCTCAAAAGCACCCTCCTATCCTGTTTAAGTACTAAGATGCAGAGTACCAGTAGACTATTTGAAGAACTGCACTGTTCCCAAATGAGAGTCCTTTAGAAAGCCAAACGTACACAGGGAGGGGTGGAATCTTTATAGTAAATACTGTATCAGACTCTGGAACAGACAAATGAGCCATTCAAAAATCTAAAGAAAAAAATCACTTTTCATGTTTCTCTGTAAATAATGATCACTGCATACTCTTGATGTCACACATTTAGCTCAGTGGAAACAAAGCACTGACTATGTATAAAGTTTGCTTTCTTCTGGATATTGACATTATCTAAATGTAAGACCTTGGGTTGAATGGCTTATTTGCTTTGCTCATCAGACCTTTGTATAAAATAGAATCTGAAAGCTTTAAAATCTGAATTTTAATTTCTTCTGAATTTTAACATACCAAATTAAAAATGTTATGTTAAGAAATGATGTCAAATGCTTATGTTTTTAGAATAAGCTTAGTCCCAGCACAGAACTGTTAAAAAAAATTCTCATATAGACCCATTTAAGTGATTTCCTCTCAGCTAGCTATTCTAGACTTCTGAGTTTAGAATACTTTTTGGGGGGTTCTATGCCCATATCTTTTTAAAGTACCTATGGTTTTATTTACTTTGAATAGTAGCTACAGTATTTTATTTCAAATTTTTAATTAGCCTGAGGTCAATATAGTTAAATTGAGGCGATTACCATTACTTTCAGAAAAAATATGCATGCACACTATATTTAAGCATTTTTAAAAATCACTCTTGGAATTAATAATAGAATATTGGCTTAAATAACCATCATTTTAGAAGCTAAATTTTTGTGTTTTAAAAAGATGACATAGTAACTTCCCAGAGCAAAAGAGACAATTTCATTATCATAATAATAGTTGACATTTATGTATCATCTTTGATTCTCAACAACTCCACAAAATTGATAGTATTAGTGTTATCTCCATTTTATAGATGATGATATTGAGACTCTGAAAGTATGAATGATTCCCCTAGGACCAAATGATGGGTCTTACAGGTGTTATTCAAATTCTGGTCTCTCCTGACTCCAAATACAGTGTCTTCCACATGTAAATGTTTGTTGAATTGTTCTTTCCATTACTCCACACAGCATGGATCTGGGGTGTATAGGCTAGATACAGAAAAATGGGGAGGTTTTTTCACTCTATGTTTAGAATATGGCAGGGTCCTTATAACACTATTTATCTACTTTGCAAACAAAGAGAAAATAGATTATTAAAAATAGTAAAAACTGGTTTATCTAGCTTTTTGCCAAATTGAAATCTCTATTGTCACTTTATCAGTAAGATAACAGCAACTTGGAGATACTACAGGATCTTAAAGTTAATCATCTTTAAAAAAATCCAATTATGTTCATTTTCTTGAATTTTATTTCCTTAAGGTCATTGTTCAGAAATGTACCATTGTACTTGATATAGGAATCTGAGATGGAAGGTGTACAGATCTAGGACACAGAAGGCCTGTGTTCTAGTCCCTGTTTCACTACCAGGTGACATTAGGCAATTCATCAAATCTCTCCTCCCTCATATATAAAATTAGCATGTTGATCTAAGGTCCTTATAATTAATCAATCAACAAGCATTTGTTTTAGGTATTAGGAGTATACACAAAATAGTAAAACAATCCTTGCTTTCTAGAACTTAACCTGAGGTCTGTAAAATGAAAATAAAAACAAAAACCCCAAACTATATTTCAATATAATTGGTTTCCTTTGTAATTCTGTGTATTTTATTTTATGCCTTTAAAAATATTACTCTTAGAAGGGGTCCAGAGTCTTTATTAGACTGCCAGAGAGGTCCAGGACACAAAAAAGATTAAGAACTCCTGGTTAACCAGCCATAGTGAGTGGAACTATGGGGCATAGAACATTACCCTTTCATTATCAATGGAAATATTGATTTGATTGTTACATGGATAAGAGGGTAAAGGGAGGGGGAGAAGTGGTGGTAAGGAAACAGCAGGGCAGACTGCAAGTTATGTAAATGTGCTAGGCCCTTGTGTCTGGTTTGATAGCTAGATGAGATTAATTACAGCTTGGGCATCTGGGTAGACATAGAGAGCTTGAAGTGAAGAATGACTCATTCCTTCTCCTATCTAGGCAGCTCTATTTCCTGGTAAGTCCTAATGCTTCTCAGAGTAACTTCATCAGGGTTAGGGAACTGATCAGATTTGAAGGGTTGCTGTTCTTGGTGGAGAGAAGCACGTAATGGCAAGGCAGACCTCTTGGGTCCATGGACCTAAGGTTATTTCTGCCCTCTAGTATTTGCAAAAGAAACTGTGTCAACTATTTACTATTTATGGGTTTATGAAAGTTTTAATGCTTTACATCATTAACCTAGTCCTCACTTGTTTTGGAAATGTTTAAAAAAATAATTCTTTTCTCTTTCTTTCTTTTTTGTTTTTTTTTTTTTACAGGAAAATGGCTTTGTAAAGAACTTTGAACCTAATATGGTGTGGCCAAACTTCACAGATATTTCAACAAAGATCTGGGGTATATTTTCCTTTCTGAAGTAATCCTTTTCGACTGAAAAGAATTAGCCTGTACTGTGATACCTACCTATCCTAAAGCACTGGTTAACACAAGAACTCTAGTCAAGATTTACTTCTTTAAGGCAATTTTGTGGACATGATCAGTTCTTTGAGGAATCTATGACAATTTAAAAAATCAGCATTTTTATTAACAAACTGTAAGCGTGTATCTACAAATCTGGACTCAACCTATTTTGCTTAGAGTAGCTTTAAGCTCTGAGTTAGTAGGGGAGCATAACAAAATGCAAGTTCTGTCTTATCACTTCAATAATATGTCCAATTGACAGGAACACATCATTATTAACAAACATTTATTGATATGTTGCTTTTGTATGCTACTGTACTATATTGTGCTACAATCTTCCTTGAAGATAGAACTGGTTACGTTATTTACAGATATTTTCAGTGCCTCTTAGGACTGCCAAATAAAGTTCAATTCTTCTCTAGAATTCAATATCCTACACGGTCTGGTACCATTCTGTCTTTCTAGTCTTTGCTCCTACTCCTCCTCTCCCTGTATTTATTCTAAGATCTAGGCAAACTAAACCTCCCAACTTCTCCCCTCCACCATATGCTTTTCTGCCTCTTTAGTGGCACCTAAGTGGCAGAGTGGTATAATGCCAGACCTGAAGTCAGGAAGACCTGAGTTTAGATTTGGCATCAGATACTTTCTGGCTGAGGGAAGCTGGGCAACTCACTTAACCTCTGTCAGCCTCAGTTTCCTCAACTGTAAAATGAAGATGATAATACATCTACCTTCCCAGGTTGTCATAAAGACCAAATAAGATATTTGTAAAGCACTTAGCACAGTGTCTGGCATGCAGTAGGTGCTTAATACTTGTCTCCTTCCTTCTTTCATGCCTTCCTTGTCTTTGCTCAAGATCATGTTTTCTTGTTTCCTTTGTTAAATTGCTACCTATCCCTTAAAAGCTGGTCCAAATGCCAACCCCACCATGAAACATCTAATCCTCCCAGTTATTAACAAATTATGATCTTTCAGATCTAACATAACACTTTATACTTACTTGATGTGCTCATCATGTATCTAGCACAAGGCTCTGATTTAAGTGCAATTAAGTACAATTTAAATTGATACTTAAATGGTTGACACATTGAATTAATTTGATACGACACTTACTCTATACTTGATTTACTATGATACTTGAATATACTTACTCATTGGATTTTATCAAGCACTTTGCTATTTGCTTCTCTGTATGAAAAAGCACATGGCCCTCACTTCAAGTTCTCATTTGGATTAGAAGCTTCAGGTAATGTTAAAATAATCATCACACTAACCCTGATCTGTATATCTTTAGGTTGAAGCAGACAGAAATATTACTATATTTTTAAATGAGGGCTCAGCTCAGAGCAGCTGGGGAGTAGGTGAAGTTTGTTTAAAAGAATTCAGTTCCCCTGCAAACCTATCTCTTGGAGTCTCTAATTTTCTTCAAGACATACCAAAGTACTACTTCTGATAAGAGGCTGTTCCCCGATTCCCTCCGTTAACATTCTCTTCCTCTTAAAATTGTTTCAGCCATGTCCCACTGTTTGTGACCCTATTTGGTGTTTTCTTGGCAGAGATACTGGAGTGGTTTGCCATTTCCTTCACCAGATCATTTTACAGATGAAGAAACTGAGGCAAACAGGGTTTAAGTGACTTGGCCAGGATCACACAGCTAGTGTCTGAGGCCAGATTTGAACTCAAGAGGATGAACCTTATTGACTCGAAGACTGATACTACATTCACTGCTCCACCTAGCTGCCCCTCCTCTTAAATTACTTTGTATTATTTTTTTAAATTTAAATTTGTTTATTTTTAATTTTCAACATTCATTTCCACAAGATTTTGAGTTATAAATTTTCTCCCCATCTTTCCCCTAATTACTTTGTATTATTTTGCATACACTCTGTATTTACTTGACTGTGGGACCATGCCTTAAATTTAGTAAGTGCTTCATAAATTTTTAAGTTGAATTAAGGAGACTTGCACACAAATACTTCAAAAGTTCAATAATTTTAGTGCAGGATGCAAACCCTCCTCACTTTGGTAGATAGTTTTATAAGTTTCTGTTGCCAAAAATATCACCTCCTAGCGGTCAATCACCTGATGAGTTTCCTTGAATTTAGTGCATCTGGTACACAACAGGCTGGTATACAACAGGCTCTACAATACTAACTCTTTAAATATAAGTTCTTAATTCCATAGATTCCACTTCATTGGGACTTGGAGGTTAACTTCACACTCTTTTTCAAAGAGAATCCTAGAGTAGTGGAGTTAGAAGATATTTTAGGGACCATTTAATACAAATATCCAGCCAATGAAACAATCCCTTCTACGTTTCTTACATAACCACTTAGCCTCTGCTTGTGCATATCCCGTGATAGGAATTCATTATTTTGTGAAGCAGCTTGTTCACTGTTGGATGGTTTTAAGTGTTAGAAAAGTTTATCTGTATATTGATACTTCTTTGAAGCTTCAATTTTTACTCCAACTTTTCTTTTCAAATTGTGAAGTATACTGAGTGCAAACTAAGGAGTTGAGAAGAGTTACGTCCAACAAGTCTGCCTCTAGCACTCACTAGCTGTATGACCATGAAGTAGTCTTAACCTCTGAACTTTTGTTTCTGCATTTGTAAAATGGGGATAATTATACCAGTAGTAGGTACCTTGCAGAGTTTTTTATGGAAATCAAATAAGATATGTGCAAAGTGCTGTGCAAATCTTAAAATGTCTATATATTATAATTATCTGCATACAGCTATTGCATTTGAATTAAATTATAAAAATTCTTACTAATTGTCTACTATGAGTAAGACATTGCTAGGTACTGGAGATGTATATAAAACCAAAACAAGATGTTAGATCACATCTTCTTTGTCTTCTTCTTTAGGCTAAATATAACCAATTCTTTTAACTATTTCTCATATAATATAGATTCCAAATCATTCTCCATTGTGTTGCTAGAACTATGACATCTTGAAACCTTGTGATGATCCTTGATGATCCCATTTCCCTCTTTCCCTCTTATCAGTTGGCTACCAAGGTCTAATTCTTCCATCATACAGTATTTGAATCCATCCTACCACTTCCCCTTTGCTTAATTATATCAGGGCTGAACTACTGCATAGTCTTCTAATTTCTCTGTTTCTGGTCTTACACTCCATACTAATTCAATTTGACCAACATTTACTACATTCCTACTATGCACATGGCACTGTGCTGGTTGCTAGGAATACAAAGAATCAACGTCACTATTGTCAGGAGCTTATACAACTTGTACAAACACAGATAAGATAATAAAGGTAATTGGGGAGGGAGGAAATGTCATCACTTGGAGGGCTCACAGAAAGTTTCATGTAGGAAGTAGGCACCTAAGCTGAATCTTATAGAGTGGCAAAAATTTTGAGAGGCAGAGCTAAGAATAAAATGTATTCCATTCTGGAGCACATGCATATACATATATGCACATACATCCATAGACATGTGTACTCATATGTCTATGCAGATATGTGTATGTATATATGTGTGAATTTAGGAGTCATGAACACAGAAATGATATTCAAATCTACAGAGTTGATGAAAATACTACAGGATGTGGAAAGAGAGGAAACCCCAGTACAGAGTTTTGACAGACAACCACACTTGGGGGGTGGGAGAGGGATAATAATGCCCCTTTCTTGTATGGACATTTTATTTCCTGAAGAGAGCAGATAAAGGACATTTATGTGAGACAGAGAGAAGCAGCTTGTGGAGAAATATAAACTTTTTGGAGAGAACCTGGGAAAACAGCCTCTCAGTGCTTGGAGACATAGTTCTGAGAGGGTCCTAATGACAGCAGATCACTAGACTCACTATTTCCCAGCAGCTAACTTACATATAACTGTTTTTAGGACTTGGAAATTCTGAGTCAAAGAACCGTTTGGTAACCAGGAGTTAACTGTATATTGACTGTGCTCTATATGACAGAAATTTAGATTTTCAATTTTTCAACCTAATATAGAAGGCAGTCATAACACATGATTAGGCACTGATTTGAGACAGGAAAGACAAACATGCCAGACATTTTAAAATAAAAGCTAAGACATCAGAAGCTGCTGTTCTGAGTCAAGCTAACTAGAGGTTCTGCAGTTGAAGCTGGGAGCTGAACTGAATGAAGGAAAGAGCTGATATTTGGAGCTGGGGAAAGCAAAATCCTCTGATGTTTGAAGAGTTAAATAGGAAAATATTATCCTGTTCTCTAGTACTACTTATAGCTTTAGAGAGGGGACACCAAAAAGAACTTATTGCTGCTTCGGTGGCCAGAAAGTAGCAGAGAAACAGCTTTATCCGAGGAAAGTAAAGAGGCCCGTCCTGGAATGTTTCCATACCTAACAGAGTTCACAAGACTAAAGACATAAGAGCTGGTTACCACACAGAGTTGCTAGGTGCCATAGTTTCTGCTTTCTCTAAGTTTGTGCCAACTATCTCCTAATGACACTTTTAAGTGGTGGGATAATGTGACCCAAGTTCATAGGTAGATTATCATGTTATAATTATTGTTGTTTTGTCTTCTATTAGTAAATGTTTTGTGATTATTATTAGCAGTTAATAGTGCCATCATCTTGGCTAATTTGTTTAAACACTAAGCATACTGGTAGGGGTTCAGGAGCTACAATTGTGAATAGTAGTTATATGTATCCCCCATAGTAAGGTTGTCTTTAGGCCCCTGAAAATAAGTTGTAGCAATATGGTCACCCTAGATAACCATCATGACTTGATAGCATAGGTGGAATTGAAGTAAGTGAGCCAGTCCCAGCCCAGCAGGACAATCTTTAAGGAGAGTTAGTGGTCAGTGCTTTGCCTTGCAGGCAACACAGCTAAAGACACTGAGAAAGTGAGAGGCAAAAGAACACGAGAACTAGGAGAGATCAGGGACATGGAAACTAACGGAGCACAGAATATCCAAGAGGAAGGGGTGGTCAAGGGCATCAAACACTACAGAGGAGTACAATCGGAACTGAGAAAAGTCTAGAAGTTAAGAGGTTGGTAATCAGTGAAAGAGCAGTTTCAACAGATCAGTCAGATCTGAAGCCAGTTTGCCAGGGCTGAGGAGTGGGAGGTAAAGTTTCTTTCTAAGAGATTGTTTATAAAAGAAGTATCTACAAATACAGGACAAGAGTCAAGTGAATATTTTTTTATGGATTAAGAGACTACATTATGTGCAAGAATGGGGAATGCCTACAAATATTTGTAGGCTTTGGAGGAGTCAGCAGATACAAAGAGATCAAAGATGAGGGGAAATGAACGAAAGGGCAACCTTTCAAAGGAGATAAGTTCAAGGGCACAAAGAGTTATTGGCACCAATCTGGGAATTGCTAAACACATTCTGTTACATGAATATGGGGGTAGGGAATGAACCTATGATTTCATGGACATAGGGAACTCTCACATGAGGGAAAATCTTTCTACCAATGCAGATTGTTACCTTAACTGCAACTAACAGTCTTAAAAGAGTTTGTCTGAAGGAATGGTGTGAAATTCAGGTCACTAATCCATACATAAGGACCACGAAGATTTAAACAAAATTATGTAGAGTGAAATAAGCAGAAACAGGAAATCAGTATGCACAATCATTGTAACAAAGTAGACAGAAAGAACAATGAAACAAAACTGAATGTTGTATAATTATAATGTTCAAGTTGGGCCCCAGAGAAAAGATGAGAAAATGTACCTCATTTCTTTGAAGAGGTAGGGGTGTGTGTATGTCTAGGGATGTGAATATGTATAATTATAATGTTCAAGTTGGGCCCCAAAGAAAAGATGAGAAAATGTACCTTATTTCTTTGAAGAGGTAGGGGTGTGTGTATGTCAGGGATGTAAAATATTTCATAATCTGTCATATGTGGCTGATGTATTTTTTTCACTCTGAATTTATTTTCTTCTTTACATCACTCACTTCCACGAGATTTTGAGTTAAATTTTTTCTCCCCATCTTTCCCCTGCCTCCCACCCCCGAACAGTGTAAAGCCCCTCCCCTAATCTGCTCCCTCCTATGTCCTTCCCCATAGCCCTTCTAACTTTCCAGTAGGGCAGGATGGGTCTCCCTACCCCAGTGTGGCCCCTATATTGTTTCATTTTGCTAAGTATTTTAAAAAAATCTTTGTTACAAGGGAACAAAAGCATAAGTCTTTATAGCTCCAAGGCCACACATTTATCAAAGTTCATTGAATTATTCATGTTCATTACTGAGGTCAGAAGCAGCTAGAGTTTAGCCCCAGTTCTGTTACTAGTTATGTGACCATGTGTTTCCTAACTTCTTTTGAGTTTTGTGTGGTGGACCCCAGGGATGTCTTGGCCCCTCATTTCTTTGGGTTCAATTATTATCTTTATGCAGATGTTCATCAAATTGACCTATCCAGACCTCATCTCTGTTACTGTCACTATATCCAGTCCCATAGCATAATAGTTTGCCACATAGGTCCATCTTTGTACCTCAGCCATCTCAAGTTCAAGATGGGCAAAATAGAATACATCTCCTGCCCCATCTCCCATTCAGCCAATATTTCCAAATTTCTCATTTCTGTCAAGGGTATTATTGTCCTTCCAAACAGATGTGCAACCTTGGAATAATCCTTAACTCTTTCCTCTCCCCAGCTGCCAATCAATTTTTCCTGACATTTCTTCTTACGCCACTTCTACTGCAGTTCCAGCTCTCATTGCTTTTCATCTTGATTACTGTAATAACTTTCTGATTGGTCCTTCCTCAAGTCTCTACCCAGCTGTCAAATTGAAATTCCTATGGCATAGATCTTGTCACATGATCCAAGAAGCTTCAGTGGTTTCCTGTTGCCCTTTAGGACAAAATACAACCTCCTTTGGCATTTAAATCCCATTAAAGTTTGGTTCCAACATATTTTCCAATTACTTCCTCTTAGAGAGTCCACATTCGGGTCACACTGGCCTACTCCTTTTCAGCACTTGACATTCCACTGCCTATCTTGGTGATTTTTGCATAGGCTTTTCCAACCCTAGCTCTTTCCAAGGCTCAGCTCAAGTACCACTTACTAAGAGGCATTTTTTTTTTAATTGTCCCAGTTGTTACTGACTCCTTTTCCCCCTCCCCAGTTGTATTTTACACATACCTGACTGGGTACAGGATGTTTGTCCTCATCCACTATTTTACTTTTGTCCACGTCTAGCACTCAGCATGGAGTCTGGCAGAGAAGGCACTTAAAAAAACCTTGTTGGATTAGTCTTCTCATCTATAAAATAAGGTTATACTACCTCATAGGACTGTTATGGGAAAAGCACTTTGTAGAACCTAAAAAGACAGATATAATGAGGTAAGTACTTTTACAATTCTACATTAAAGATGCTACTTTAGGTGTTCTTAATGACAAGCAAACCATGTGAGGCAGTGGGAGGTAGCTGGTTCCCTTTATTTTACGGG
>JAQQSW010022681.1:0-10412 GCA_028646575.1 Pseudocheirus occidentalis
TCATTGGCTTTCTGGACCTCTTTTGCCATTTGAGATAATCTATTCTTTAAAGTGTTGTTTTCTTCTGTCAGGTTGTTGACTCTCTTTTCATGGTTTTCTTGCATCATTCTCATTTCTCTTCCCAATTTTTTTCTCCACTTCTCTTATTCGTTTTTCAAAGTCCTTTTTCAGTTGATGTATAGCTTCTAGGCATTCTTTAATTGTCTTGGAAGCATTTGGTGTGGGAGTTCTGATTTCTGGGCTCTCTTCCTCCCGTTCCATGCTTTGACCCTTTTTGTCCCCAAAAAAGGATTCTAGAGTTTTATTGTTTTTATTTTGCTTCCTTTTTCTCATATTCACCAGGCAATTAATTGGTTGGTTTTTTTTTAGCTCTGTGAAACTGCTTCCAAGGCGGGAAGCTCTGTTCCAAATCGCTGGGGTTTTCCCAACTGCCGGCACTAAGGGGGGTGTTGCCAGTCCCCCCCAGCTTTTGCTTGCTGAAAGTGCACCCCAGGACCACCACCCAAGACCATGATCCAGATCCAGGCCACTCAACGCAAGAGCACTTGGCCCTGATCAATCGATTCAGCCCTCCTGCTGAGTCCGCAGGCCAGGGGCTCTGAAGCAGCATGGTGGGGGCCGCTGGTGGATCCAGCATTTCCTTTCCCCCACTGCTTCTTTGCCCCGTGGGCAAAATGGCCGAACTGCTTTACCTCCCAAATTAATTTTCTTTTTTTTTCCCGCTTCCCCCCAAACCAGTGGCATGTTTCACCATTTTAGTCTGAGAGTTAAGAGAGATATTTTATTCTTTGAAATACCAACATTTTCACAGAGGGCATTCAAATACTGCTTTAATCCATAGGCCCCCCCCGCCCCCCAACTATATCCTGGAGGAAACATCACCCCATTTAGGTAATGAATGAGAGAGGGACAGTACTGAGTTTTGGTGGGGTCTACCAGGGTTTGACACAGTCTCTTGGAAAAGGATCAACTTCATTAAGATAAGATGTACACATTATCCAGTGGTGTCAGTTCTTTTGATCACTCCAAAATCCTTTAGCTAAAAACAGCAAGATAGGCTTGAAGCAGCACAGTGTAGTAGGACGAGCACTATGCTTGCAGCCTGCAGCCCCTGGTGTGAGTCCTCACTTTACCACTGATGGCCCAGTCACCCATGTGACTCGGACAAGTCACTCATCTCCAGTTTTCTCCTCTGTAAAATATGGACAATTCTTGCTTTAGTTACTTCCTAGTTTTGTGGTGAGGAAAGTGCTTTGTAAATGGCAAAGCACAACAGAACTGTGACTGATTCTTATGAATAAATATACACAGAATTGAAATGAATGCAAGCCCTCAGGGAGCAAACTTTACCCTCTTGTCCTCCAAATTAATTTTCAAAGTTTCACTTTCACTAACCGTATCTGAAGATTTAAAGTTCCCCTTAGGCCGGTGCTTTAGATTTTCTTTGAAGTAGACTCAAGCTGCTGTTTGGGAGGCTCTGCTGCTCCTCCTGGCCACCCTGAGGTCTTGCCTGGCTGCGGCTGCAGTTTTGGTCTGGCTGGGTCTCTGCTCTGCTCCGGTGGGAGTTCCCTCTCTCCTGTCCTGCTCCTCACTCCTTGGAAGATGTGGAGGTGCTGGAGGCTGTGGAACCTCTGCAGGCTGGCTGTGGGGCTCGGCTCAGCTCCTTCCCATTGCCCCAGGCCTGGCCTCCGTCTAGGCTTCTGGCTGTTTCAGCCTTCGCTCTGGCCACACTGAACCCCTGCTGCCGAGCTGCCTTCAGCGTGAGGTGTGTTCTCTGTATTTTTGTGAGTCTGATAGTTATAGACTTTCCTAGACTTTGTCTGGGCTCATATTTTATGGGTGTTTAGGGTGGCGGTGTGGGAGCTGCGGGACCTTGCTCCTTCTACACCGCCATCTTGGTTCTGCTCCCCCCCCCCCCCAGCATGTTTCTTATCAAAGTATCCATTCTGTGTTAGTTACATGATATAGCAGACTAAAGACAATGATAACAGCTAGATAACATATTCCTGATCAAATTCTGTTACTTCTGGGATCTAACAGGCTAAAGACAATGATAGTAAAACTTGAGTCTCTTCGTCTTCCTGTATCATTTTGCTGTATAAAACCTTGCTCAAAGAATCATGAAACGAACTTCTGTCCTATGAAATACCCACCTGGTTAATTCTTTGTCACGTCTTCACTCACACTTGGGGCTGATACCCAAGTGGCCCACAACATATGCCCAAAGGGTTATAAATAAGTGCATACTCTTTGACCCAGAAATACCACTGCTAGTATTATATCCAAAAGAGATCAGAGAAGTGGAAAGATGTCCCATATGCACAAAAATATTCATAGCAGCTCCTTTTGTGGTGGCAAAGAATTGAAAAAAAAAGAGAATGGCCATCAACTGGGGAATGACTGAACAAGTTGTTGTTTATGAACATAATGGAATACTATGGTGCTATAAAAAATGAGGAGCCAACGGACATCATAATAATCTGGAGGGACTTATACAAACTGATGCTGAGCAAGAAGAACCGGACAAGGAGAAATTTCTACACAATCACCCACACAAGGTATGCGTGATGACTAACCTCAATAGACTTGGCTTCTCTCAGCCATGTAACATTATAAGACAACTCCAAAAGACTCACCATTAAAAGAGACATCCACATCCAGAGAAAGAGGTGCAGGTCCAAATATAAGTTGAAACAAACTATTTGCTGTGTTTCTTTTTCTGGTTTTGTTTCGTTTCCTCTTTCCCACTGATCCTTCCATTAGTTATAATCCTTCTTTACAACCTGACTTATGATTTAGGGGAAGATATTTGTACATACTGTATTACAATGCATGCTGCCACGATGGGGGAGTGGTGGGAGGGATGGGGAGAAAATCTGAAACTCAAGGGACTGTGGAACTGAATGTTGTAAACTAAAAGTAAATAAACCAATTTAATTTTTTAAAAACAGGAAAAACCAAATTGCTCTCCAGAACTGCTGGATCTGTTCACAGTTCCACCAATAAGGCATTAGTTTTCCAATTATGTTATAAGTTCTCTGGCATTTATACTTTTCCGGTTTTGTCTTGTTATCCAATCTGATGAGAGTGATGTGATTCCAGAGTTGTTTTGCTTTGTATTTCTCTAATAAATAGAGATTTAAAGCACTTTCTTCCTACATTTACAGATAACTTTAATTTTTTCTTGTGCTTTTTGTGTTTTCTCACCATTTACCATTTGAGGAATGACTTGCAATCTTTTAACGGTAAAGGCTTTTAAGCTGAAACATTCTATCCTGAGAGACTGTCATTAAGATTAACCAACCCAATGCACATAGGTGGAAGGAAGAGGGATATTTGGATTGCACATTTAAAGCTGTATGGACAACATAAATGTTTTGGGTTTTTGTTTCAATGTTTGTCATACTTTTTGCTTAGATAATTCAGTAATGAATTGTGAATGTCATTTGCCTGGCAATCAGTTTTGCTTGCCATCAAGGTGCCAGATCTATCCCATTATGATGGCATTATGCCTGATTTCTTCCCTTATGAGTTTGGAAAGCATCATGTAAGAAATACTGCAAATAGAGGGGGTGGGGCCAAGATGACTGTGTAGAAGCAGCAAAGTTTTCACAGCTCCCACAGAGCCACCCTAAATACCCATAAAATACGACTCAGAACAAATTTTAGGGCTCCCAAACTCACAAAAATACAGAAAACACAACTCTCACTGAAGGCAGCTCAGCAGGAGAGGTTCATTGCGGGAGGCTGGGACCTGAGGACAGCCCAGCCCCTAACCAAAACCAGGGCCAGGCCCAAGGGTTGTTGGGAGGAGTCGCAGTGTGAGTCTATCAGAGAGCAGATCTGCAGCACCTGGAGCAATCTCCACATTTATCAAACCAGGAAAAATAAGGCTTAGAGAAAGGTCAGTGGAATTCAAGCTTTCAAGCTAAATTCAGTTGAGATAAAGCAGTCTGGCTAAACTGCTCCCAGGGCAAGGAAGCAGTGGGAAGCAGCAGGATATACTGCAACCACAAACGGCCTGAACTGGGCTGCTTCAGAGCTCCTGGCCTGCCAATTGCATTTGGGCCAAGATAATTGATCAGGGCCAAGGACTCTTGCGTTGAGTGGCCTGAATCTGGATTGTGGTCTTGTGTAGTGGTCCTGGGGTGCACTTTCAGCAAGCCAAAGCTGGTGGGGGCTGTAGTACCCCCCTAATAGCTCCGGCAGCTGGGAAAACCCCAGCTATTTGGGACAGAGCTTTCCCTCCTGGAAGCAGAGTTCCACAGAGCTAAAAAATCAACCAATTAATTGACTGGCCAACATGAGGAAAAGAAAGCAAAATAAGAACAGCAATAAAACTCTAGAATCCTTTTTTTGCAGACAAAAAAGATTAAAGCATGGAATGGGAGGAAGACAACACATTCAGAAATCCTACACCAAATGCTTCCAACAAATATGACAACTGCCTACAAGTTATAGATCAACTGAAAAAGGACTTTGAAAAACAAATAAGAGAAGTGGAGGAAAAATTGGGAAGAGAAATGAGAATGATGCTAGAAAATTATGAAAAGAGAGTCAACAACCTGACTGAAGAAAACCACACTTTAAAAAATAGATTCATTCAAATGGCAAAAGAAGCCCAGAAAGCCAATGAGGAGAAGAATGCCTTAAAAAGTCGAATTTCCCAGGTTGAAAAAGGATCTCAAAAGCATTCTGAAGAGAATAATTCCTTCAGAAGTGGAGTGGAGCAAGTGGAAGCTAATGACTTTATGAGAAACCAAGATACTATTAAACAGTTACAAAGAAATGAAAAAATAGAAAGCAATGTGAAATATCTCCTTGAAAAAACCACTGACCTGGAAAATAGATCCAGGAGAGACAATCTGAAAATTATTAATCTACCTGAAAGCCATGATTGAAAAAAGAACTTGGAAAGCATCCTTCAAGAAATTCTCAAGGAAAATTGCCATGATGTTTTAGATTGAGAGGGCAAAACAGAACTTGAAAGAATTTACCAACCACCTCTTGAAAAAGATCCCCAAAAGAAAACTCTTAGAAATGTTATTGACAGGTTCCAGAATCCCCAGTTAAAGGAGAAATTATTACAGGGTGCCAAGAGGAAACAATTTGATTACTGTGGAAACACGATTAGCATAACCCAGGATCTGGCAGCTTCTACACTGATGAATCAAAGGGCATGGAATATGATATTTCAAAGATCAAGGGAGCTGGGATTACAATTACTAACCAGCAAAATTGAGTATAATGTTCCAGGAGAAAATATGGTCATTCAATGAGGTGGAGGACTTTCCAGCATTCTTGCTGAAAAAACCAGAACTGAATAGAAAATTTAACAATCAAACACAAGAAGCATGAGAAGGTAAACATGGGAAAGAAATCATAAGGAATGTATCAAAGTTGAACTATTTACATGCCAATATGGAAAAATGATGATAGTAACTTATGAAACTTTTGTTAGTATGAGAATAGGTGAAGGGAATACAAATGCGTATATATATATATGTATGTATGTATGTATATATACACATATGTCTGTACAGGAGGCCATATATGTGTATGAATACATGTCTGTGCATTTGTGTATGTGTGTATATAGAGGGTACAGAATCAATTGAATACGAAGGGATGATACTTTAAAAGGTGAAATTCTGAGGTGGGGGAGGACTAGAATGAGAGGAGACAGGGAGAGACAAAATGGTGTTAATCATCCTATATATAAGAGGCAAGGGATAACTGTTACAACTTTACTTTCGTTTACTCTCCTTGAATTTGGCTTAGGGAAGGAATGACATAAACTCTAAACTAGGTATCATGCCACACAGAAGAGTAGGGGGGGATGGGTATGAGAGGTGGGATGACATGGGGAGGGCAGGGTCTGTGGGAGGGTTGCTGGAAGCACACACTTCAGTAAAGGGATAGGGACAGGGTAGAAAACAGAATAAAGGCGGGGTGGGATAGGAAGGAGGGACATATGATCAGACTGTCACAATATGTCCACTGTGAAGATGTCCTGTGTAATTACCCATGCACATCCTGTATTGAATTGCTTATCCTTCCCGTGGTGGTGGGTGAAAAGGGAGGAGTGGAAAGAATCTAGAATTTAAAGCTCTGCAATACATGCAACTAAGAATTAAGATATACAGGGACTGGGATAGGGAGACCCTCCCTGCCCTAACCAGAAAGTTAGAGGGGTGTTGGAGGAGAGCACAAAAGAGAGCAGATCGGGGGAGGGTCTTTACAATGGGATAGCTGTTTTAGGCTTGGGGGTAGGGGAAAGATGGGGAGAAAATTTGTACCTCAAAAAATCTCATGGAAATGAATGATATAAACAAGAAAACAAATAAAAAATTTATATTAAAAAAAGAAGTACTGCAAATGTGAGAGAATGATTCGTGGAGGGAAATGCTTGTATAGGTTGTGAGCTCCTGTTTCCATCTGAATGCTGTGATTATAATGTTGTTAATTCACGTTTGTCCTTAATGTACAAAGGGTATGCTCATTATCTGATGATCAGATTCTCCCCCTAGCTCCAGCACTCAGAAACCTTTCCCCTTTGTGGTGAATCAAGTTGACCACCACCACAGAATCAAAATCCTGGTCCCTACTATCTACAGCTCTCTTCCCCGGCCTGCCTCCAATATGGGTCACTCCCCTTCTGTCCTCAGCTCACAAACTTACTCTCCTCCCTAACTCCTGCAGTAATATTATGAGACTTCTACAGACACACAGGCAGAAAGACAGACCCCCCCCCCCACTCCTCCTCCTCCAGCCTCTCAGTCAGAACCATGCTTCATATTTTACACAAAAATAGAAGCCATTTGCAATGTGCTACCCTTCTACTCTCTTTTCCATTACCTATTGCCATGATGCCTTCAGCTATTATCTCCTCCTTCACCCCTATCTTCTATGAAGAATCCTACTCTTCATATACCAAGTCTACATACTCTTCCTACACCAAGAATAACCTTCTACTTCCTCTCCACCTAACATTCCATCACATCTCCTCCAACAGATTGCTCTCTCTCTATCATTTACCTTCATTCTCTGTCTGTCTACTCGTCCCTTTACTAATAGTATGTTATGAAATCCTCCAAGGTCAATATGAATTCAGACTAAATCACCCCCATTACAATGGCCAGTTATAGCCTTATCTCTGTCCAAGGTCATTTGATACCATATTAGCCTCAATACCAGTGCAGGTGATATGGAGCTGATTACTGTCTACATAGTGCCTCTTGCCCATCTATGAGGAGAAATCTTGGAAGAATAAAACAAGGAAAGTGACTGATCATTTAAATTTATTTCTTTATTTTGAAGGAAAATTATACAATATTGCCACTTTGACTAAGACTTTACCAGCATTAAAATACATATGCAGGTGAATACTTGCCTAGGTGTCCAAGGCTTAAAAACAAACTTTAAATCTCCCATCTTTTGGTTACTCTAGGATTCAAAGTCAGATAGTAACTGATGTTACTGCTGTAGTCATTGTACTTGGTGGTCAATCTGGAATTTTCCTCTGGCACTTTTAACTCCTATTCCACTACACATACTACTGGTCCACATTCTCAATTTTCCTCCAACAAAGAAGGAAGCAATGCATTCTGAATAAAATACTCCACCTCTCTCTCTGACACTTTTTCCCCTCTCTCTCTATCTCTGTGTCTCTCTATCTCTGTCTCTGTCTCTCTCTCCCTGTTGCTGCCTCTGCCTCTGCCTCAGTCTCTGTCTCTCACTGTCTCTCTCGCTCTCTAAAGGGTCACTAAATGTTCCTAATGTCCATAAAGCAGATGAGGGTGACAAGCTGGGAGTTTGGGATTGGATCAGGTTAACATTAAATCCTCCCACCAGCTTGTGAACGAGAAGAGGAAACTGCCTCCCCCAGCACAGCATCTGGAGGGACCCCAAGAACCTCTCCAGACTCTAGGGTACCTGTATGGCCTGAACTGAATTCCTTGTCTTTCCAAGGGGGTGGGTAACAAGGGTGAAAGAGAAAGAGTCTAGAATTTAAATTTCTAAAATCTTATGTCAAATATATATATACACATATATACATACATACATATATATATACACATACATATATAAATATGCCTAACATTATTAATTACATGCAACATGTGACTCATCTAATTGAAGTCATAGTGGACTCTCCCTCTCCCTAAGACATCAAACCATAGAAAGTTTACTGTTATCATAATCCTCCCTCTAGGCTACACAGACCCTTGAACTCAATTAACTGGCAAATGAGTTTCACTAAGGATTTCGGCAGCTAAGTTGACTGAAAAACTTGGTTGCCATAGTGGACAAAACCACCATGATGATGTGTCTAGCAGACCACCACCCCAGCGCTCCCACCCCACCCATCCCTCCCCACTATGAAGGATGTAGGACAACAGATACTAAGCCAGGGACAGAGCCAGAGGTGAGATCTTCAGAAAGGTCTCTATACAGTGGAATTGTTCGTTTGTCTGGCCAGGTCCAACAGAACCACGAGTCTTTCCCCACTCCATACTTCAGCAGGCAGTCTATAAAATCCTGCTCTCTCTCTTTCTCTCTGTCTCTTTCTTTGTCTCTCTGTCTCTCTCTGACTCTCCCTCTCTCTATGTCTCTCTCTGTCTCTGTCTCTTTCTCTCTCTGTTTCTGACATCACTGGCAACTTTTTCAGATGGATTGTCTGCATCTCCTTTCTCAAATTCCGTTTTCATCCAGTCATTCTTAGTTCCTGAAATGAGGTCTCAACAACAATCTGGTGGGAGGATTAAATGTAAAATCTGAGGGATCCAATCTGAAAGTCCCAATTTGAGACTCTCATCTGCTTTACCAAAACTAGAAACATTTATCCTAAGTGACATCAGAGTGGAGCTCTCAACCTTTATCTAAGACTTCAAACCATGGAAAGTTTCCTGTGACCAGACCTCAGACTTGGACCTATGCACAGCTAAGATTTTCTTATGAAAATCATTCTTTTTATTATTATTTTGTTGCAAAATATTTTTCTTTATAAAAAGAATACCAACTAATTTTTAGTACTGCTAGCTTTTCATATAGCTTTAAGATCTGGAAGTGCTATTCACCCTCATTACTAAACTTTTCCAGTGTTTCCCTTGATATTCTATATCTTTCATTTCCTAAAAATGAACTTTATTATTTCATTAAGTCCTGCAAAATACTCTTTTGATAGATTAGTATAGCCTTATGTGACCTTTTTCCAAATTTTGTGATTTGACAAAATTATGAATTCTATTGTTAAAAACAATTTTACTCTTGGTATTATTATTTGGAAGCTGCGAGGCACCCAAAAAGTTCTTATAAACTTTGTACGATGATGTTTTTTCAAGTTTGTTACATCCAGAGATACAGTTAATTTGACTTTAAAGATTAAGGTAAAAATATTTGTGATTATTACTGGAACCAGAAGAAACAGTTAGGATAATTAGCCATGCATATTGTAAACTGATCTAAAATATGAGCAGGAATGTATATTATCTGTGGTGTAACAAAAGCAAGTGTTTTAAGTCTAAATGTTGTTAAAATTAGGAATTATGTTGTCAGAGGAATAGAAAATGATGAATGGGACACTCTGACCCAAGTGTTGTAATATATCTGAAATAACTGTAGTTTGTAAATCTGTAAAATTAATTTCCTTTACTTCCTGGTCTGGCCAGCCTGGAATTATAATGAACGTTCAGATTAAGAGAAGGGAATTTGAGTTACCCTTCCCCCACATGGAAAAAAGGGGAGCAGATAAAAGTCCTGGTACTGGGTAAACCCAAATTTCTACCTATAATTTTTGTATCTGATGATTTGGAAATGCAATTAATGTCAATGTTATTATTCTATTATGGTATCTCTAAATTTAAAAATCCTCATACATTGTATGTATTTGTGTTAATTTGAAGTTGTGCGGAAGGTAAATGATTTCTAGTCATAAGCTGACTGGCTGTGTGGCATTAAAGGAAGTTTTAATTTGTGTATAACAATTTGAAAAACACATCGAGCTAAATCAAGGTTGCCAGATTGGTAATTATTGTTTTTTTTTAATTTAATTTTATTTTCTTGATTACATCATTCATTTCCATTAGGTTTTGAGTTTCAAATTTTCTCCCCTTCTTTCCCCTACCCCCAAGCCCAAAACAGTGATTCCACCCTAAAGCCCCTCCCACGATCTGATCTCTTTTATGTCCTCCTCCAACGCCCCTCTAACTTTCTAGTAGGGCAGGGAGGGTCTCCCTACCCCCATCCCTGTATGTCTTATTTCCCAGTTGCATTTGATTGTATAGCTTTAAATTCTAGATTCTTGCGATTCCTCCCTTGTTATCCACTCCCACTGGAAGGAGAAGCAATTCAATACAGGCTGTACATGTGTAATTACGCAGGACATCTCCATGGTGGGCATATTGTGAGAG
>JAQQSW010022682.1:0-10412 GCA_028646575.1 Pseudocheirus occidentalis
ATTTCTCTTCCCAATTTTTCCTCCACTTCTCTTATTTGGTTTTCAGAGTCCTTTTTCAGTTGATGTATAGCTTCTAGGCATTCTTCAATTGTCTTGGAAGCATTTGGTGTGGGGGTTCTGACTGGGTTGTCTTCCTCTCCTTCCATGCTTTGATCCTTTCTGTCCACAAAAAAGGATTCTAGAGTTTTATTGCCGTTCTTATTTTGCTTCCTTTTCCTCATGTTGGCCAGTCAATTAATTGGTTGGTTTTTTTTTTGCTCTGAAACTTTGCTTCCAAGGGGGGAAGCTCTGTTCCAAATCGCTGGGGTTTTCCCAGCTGCCAGAGCTATATGGAGGGTGTTTCAAGTCCCCCCAGCTTGCTGAAAGTGCACCCCAGGACCACCACCCAAGACCATGATCCGGATCCAGGACACTCAACGCAAGAGCACTTGGCCCTGATCAAGCAGTTCAGCCCCCCTGCGGAGTCCACAGGCCAGGGGCTCTGAAGCAGCCCGGTGGGGGCCTCCAGTTCCAGCAGTTCCCTTCCCCAACTGCTTCCTAGGGGAGGCGGGGGAGCATATTGGCCAAACTGCTTTTCCTCCACCAAATTAATTTTCAAAGTTTCACTTTCACTAACCGTCTCTGATCCTTGTTTTCTGGCTTTTAAGATCCCCTCCGGCAGGTGCTTTAGATCTTCTCTGAAGTAGACTTACGCGTTTGGGAGGCTCGGCTCCTCCTGGCCACCCTGGGGCCTGGCCTGGTCGTGGCTGTGGTTTGGGGCTGGGCTGGTCTCCTCTCTGGCCTGCTGGCCTGCTGGATGACCCCCTCCTGCCACTGCCCCTCTCCAATCCCTGGTTTTCACGCCTTGGTAGATGTGAAAGTGCTGGAGGCTGTAGATCTTCTCTCCTGCAGACTGGTTTCTGCATGGCTCGGCTCAGCTCAGCTCCGCTCCTTCCCACTGCCCCAGCCTGGCCATGGTCTGGGCCTCAGGCTGGGCTGGCCCCTGCGCCCGGCCCGCCGAAATGAGCCCCAGCTGCCAAGCTGCCTTCAGGGAGAGATGCGTTTTCTGTGTTTTTGTGAGTCTGAGTGTCCTAGACCTTCTCTTGGGTCATATTTTATGGGTGTTTAGGATGGTTGTGTGGGAGCTGCAAAGCCCCACTGCTTCTATGCGGCCGTGTTGGCTCCGTCCCCCCAAAACCAAGAATCTTGAAAGGGACAAATGAATTTTTGTTGTTGTTGTTTGGGCAAATGGATTTTTAAAGAAATTAACTATGGGATTTGATTGGATGTAAGAGTGAGATAGGAGCATAGTACACGTCATGTGACCAGTTAGGCTTGGAGAGAATAAATCCCATCTGATCCCCTTCTCATCCCCAAAGGGTACCATGAACCACGTCACTTTTGGTTACTCAGCAGATCCTTTTTCTAGTTATTGATCAGTCGCATTTTTTTAACCTAGTAGGAAAAATAAAGGCTAGTATAAAAATAAAGACTGCTTCTCTAAGAGACTGTTTAGGAAGGAGTTATATATATCTATGGTGCTATCAAGAGGCTACCAAAAATTTTTTTTGATACTTTTTTTTTTTAAACCATGTCATATCCTTAACCCTTTTAGTAACTTAAGTATATATGATGAGCAAGACACTGTGCTGGTGCAAAGACATCAGTGGAACTGTGTATGCCCCATAAGGAGCTTACAATCTGCTAAAGAGAATACAGTGTGCACACTTAATAAAAAAGGTCAGAACAGTGTGCTTTAGGGGAAGGAGACACTGAAATTCCACAGTGACTTCAAAGATCAAGTTTACTGAATATGAAGGATAGAGATGGGGTGATTAATTGTTGGAGCAGCCAGAAGTCTACATTGGCAGAATTGTGAAGTGAGGTGTTTTTTTTTTTAATTTTCTATTTTATTGAGTAGAAAGGGAAGAACCTGTATGAAACTCTGCTTTCATCAGCTATATTTGTCAGTTCTGCGTGGTTTTATGGTGAGAGTTGTAACCCAGGCAAGTTTGAATTCTATTCCTAAATTAGATACATGGATCTCTGGATAGGAATGCAGGTCAAGGCATATGGAAGGCCTAGGACTAAATCTTGCCTCTAACAATGTTAAATGTGAGACCATGAACAAATCATTTAACCCCTCAGTAAATGGAGTCATTTTTGTAAAAGTAGTCCTTGCATTTACAAGGGCAGGTGTTGACTCAGTGAAGAAGCTGGTCAAAAGTTGAATGTCTTTTTCAGGAAAATAGTGAGTTCCCCATCATTACTATTCTTTGGGGGCTGTTCTGTAGAAAGACACTGCTGGTATGGGTTGGAGAAGATAAACTTTGGGTGTCCCTTCCAACTCTTTTTATGAAGAACATTCCCAAAGGAGAGTGAGAAGGGGTAGGGAGGAAAACACTGAAACCTAGGTAGCTCCTTGGAAAGAAAAAGAAGGGCCAGGGGCTGGGCAGTATTGGGGTAACCAGCTGGATGTATAGTAGGTAACGCTGAGGGCAGCAAAATCTGGGGACTGGAGGATCAAGAGCCAATGACTTACTGGCCTCTTGTCTGATCAGAACCTGATTGCAAGGCAGCAGATAAGATTCTTATGTGACTGTTGTTGCATGATTTCCTTGCTTGTTGTGGTAATGCACAAAACCTCTGCCCTGTAAAATGGGGTTTCTCAGGGACTCTGTAAATGTCAGAGCAGAGAATTAGAGGTAGTGTCAGGCACCTTCATGACAAGGGTCCTGTGTCAGTGGCCCTCCCTCTCCACCCCATCACTCTTCAGATTCAGGGGTGCCCTCTTACCCCTGGATCTAGGAGCACTGTTCTCTTTGACAAGTCATTTATGAATGAGATTTCATGGCTTCTCCCAGGGGGGCATCGGCTCCCTTATCTCTGCTTCCTCTAGGTCTTACCTAGAATCCTGATTGCTCCAGGAATCCTTTCCCAGTCCCTTCAATACTGTCCCTTTATCCTAAAAATGTTTTGTTGGTACCTCACGAATTTCACATCATTTCCCCATTAGACAATGAACTGACTCTGAGAGCAGGGGCTGTTTTCCACAAATGGAGCATGTGTTGGGCAGACGGCAAGATGGTTGTGACTGCCTTGTAATACAAGTTGTGCTTGATCCAAAGTCACATTTTGCCTTTTTAAGAATTTCACTTGTTTCAAGTTCAATCTCTTAAATAGTTATTTAATGATAACATTTAACAGAAATGTTTGACTAATTGAGAATTAACTGGAGTTTCAAGTCATAAAATTGCTTAGAAATGATTTCAGTCTTGACATGTGGAAATTTTAAAAATTTTAGAAAAACATGGAAAGTGCTCTGGGTCAGAGCACCTTCCATATGAGTTCTGAGGCGAACATTGAATTTAAATGCCTCTTGTGTTGTAGACTTTGCTTTGGAATCTGATAAAATGTCACCCAGGTTGTTTTCATTAATACTTTAAAAAAATTTTCAGAATGTAACTGGCAGTGAATCTTGAACTAATGTATGTCATTAACTTTCTGTTTTGTACAATTTTTTTAAACCTTATATATATATGAAAAGGGCAGCATGATGTAATGGATAGATGACTGGGTTCAAGCCCCTACTTGTCCCACATATGCCATGTGACTGTGGTCACTTAACCTTAACTTCTCTAGTGCCCTTGTCCACTCCTCTTCCTGGAGTGTGCCAGTCCCTGTCTCTTATTTGGCATATATCAGGAATTCAGTATTATAAAGATACCCATTTATGCAGAAAGTATATCTTTTCTCTATAAGCAGCGATAGCTAGAAGTAATGTTTTATCTCAGTTTTCACATTGTAATTTCAGGCAATGGTAGATGGTTCTTTTGTCATGTGGTTTGTGTGCTTATATATGCTAAGTGTTTTTAAGTATCTCAAGAAAAATCTAACCTAATAGGATAGTTTGTTAGACATTTCAGCCTCCAAAGCCTTGACTTGTAGGCTCCAAACCACTGATCTCTTGCTTATATGGTTTGCTATAGAGTTTTCTGAGTTATTCTGATGGTTTGAGAAGCAGATACTTAAATACGAAAACTTAATGTGATTTTTTTTTTTTTGCCCCCTACATAGTTAAGTGATCATTGGAATTTCTGCAATAAACCATAAAAAATAACTATCTTTTCTTAAGGTTTTGGTATCTGGGACACTATAAAAGCAGAATGTCTGGACTTTTAGCAAAACTAGTAGAGAAGTAATAAAGAGTATGAAGGGAAGAATGTTGCTTTTTGAGACTGGAAATGACTTCCTAACTGGAGCAGCGTGTCTTTGCGTGTCAGGGAGGGGATGACAACAGTGTTAGGAGAGGCCTGCCCTATCTAATCAAGCCCTTTTACCTTACAGATGAGGAAACTGAATACCTACAGTTATAAAAATCCCCCAAATGGAGTAAATGTGAGCATGTCAAATAACTAGTGTGATGTTATAGGTAAAATATGGAAAGTATTAACAATTTATCATTATTTTAGAGGCTAGAAGAGGGAGGGCTAAATTCAGTGCCTTGGACATAGTAGGCACTTAATAAATGTTATTAAGTTGCCATTTGATAAAATGTTTAATTTTTTTTTCTTCCAGTGCATCTGGGGCAAGCGTCGTAGCCATTGACAACAAAATAGAGCAGGCGATGGTAAGTAGAATGTGCCTAGACTATACTAGCGCTTAAACATTACCCAAGATGTATTGGTTTTGTTGGTAAGTGGTATTTCTTTGCCAAAAATTAGTTTGGTTAATTTCCCATTAAAATGCATTCTTTTGATTGCCCGTTTGTTATACGGGCTGTTTTATTCAGCTTTTACAGCTAGATTGGCAGCTCAGTGGATAGAGCAGTGGGCTTGGAGTCTGGAAGACTCATCTTCCTGAGTTCAAACCTGGCTTCAGACACTTACTAGCTATGTGACCTTGGGCAAGTCACTCAGTGTTGTCTGCCTCGGTTTCCTCATCTGTAAAATGAGCTGGAGCAGGAAAAGGCAGCCACTCTGGTCTCTTTGCCAAGAAAACCCCAAATGGGGTCAGAAAGAAACAACTGAAACAACTAGACCCTGTGTGGCCTCGAGGCCACAGGTTCCCCACCCCTGAATCAGATGAATGCTTTCATGGTTTCCACTTCTCATTCACTGTATCACAGTTCTATATTTAGAGCTGGCAGAGACCTCAACCTTTATATACTCCAGCCCTCCCAAGTCCTCATTATGCCCGAAGCGTGTCTGATTCATAGATGTAGAACTGAAAGGGCCTCTCCTCTGCAGTGCTCTCAACACGGGACTGCTCTGCCCTTTTCAACTCACTGAGAAAAGTTTGTAAATGCAGTTTTACCAAAACGGCTTTGTGGATTGCTAGGGATTTGTTTTCAGGTTTTTTGGGGGGGGAGGGGGTTAGGAGGGATCATTCAGAAATAAATAAAATTCATTGGTCTCCTTTTCATTACCCTTCAGGTTCAGTCTTTTAATGCTTTAGGAAGGGAAAATGTTAAAAAAACAAAAAACTTTTGTGTCAGAAATCCACGAACCCTTTCTCAGATTGTCACAAAGGAAGAGAATTATATTGAAATAAAGATGTAATTTCTTTCTTGTCCAGCTTTGGGGAACCCCAAAAATATTATCAATGGACCCTTAGGGTTCTGTGGACTCTTAAGATTAAATTACTTATATTCCTAGCTTTTGATATGTAGGTAGATGAAATACACATGGCTTTAGTAACCTGCAGATGAGTATTGTATTCAAAATAGCATGAATGAAAGTTTTGTAATAGAATTTCAAAGGTTGCTAGCAGTTGCACATGGTTAGACTTGCATAGCAAATGCCTCTTCCCACACTCCAGCCCTTTAGTTCCAGCCTTGCCTCCCTATATCCACCTTTTAACTCTGTCACTACCTTTTGCTCCATTGGACAGTGAAAGTCAGCGAGATCTCATCATTATTGGAATAAACAGTAATTGTAGGTTTTAGCTTTAAGGACATTTAGCAAATGACGTTTTTCTTTCTCCTATTCTGAAAGGTACCACAAAGTACTTTAGTTGCCTCTCATTCTATTGGGAGCTTCATTTTCATAGAGATATTAAGGGTGCACTGTAAAACTTAGATTGAAAACCAGTTTTCAGGAGTCAGGTTTTTTTTTTAATGTTTTTTTTTCTCAGAGAACTGATTTGCTGAAATGTCTTAATCCTTTATTTCATGTGAGTTGACTGTCTTTGACATTGCTAATTCTGTTTACAGGATCTGGTGAAAAGCCATTTGATGTATGCAGTAAGAGAAGAGGTGGAAGTTCTGAAGGAACAAATAAAAGAATTAGTTGAAAGAAACTCTTTACTTGAACGAGAGAATGCACTGTTAAAATCTCTTTCAAACAATGATCAATTATCCCAACTCTCAACCCAACAGGCCAATCCTAGTAGCACTTCTCAACAGCAGACAGTGATAGCACAGCCTCCGCAGCCAACGCAACCTCCTCAGCAGCCGAATGTGTCCTCAGCGTAAAGCTTTCTTGCCTCATTAAGACAAACCTGAAAGCAGTCTGTCCTTGTGTGCCACTGGTGTTCTCTCCACTTTATATGAAAGCAAGTAGCCACGTGTGTGTTTGGCCTTTTCAGTATTAGACAATCATTCTCCAAGAGCTAATGCTCACTTTGAGATGTCATGCCGCACAGTCGATGTCCAGTTGTTTTGTCATCAGGACACAAGGAAAGTCATAGATGAGGGTTATGAAAGCCAGGAAAGTCTGCCTGTGACCTGGTGCGCATGAGCGGGCGGGGTCTTTAAGAGCTTTGGTGGCCCTCAGTCTCCTATTGTCCATGGATTACCTTGAGCCTTCCTATCTTGTTATAAGTAACCATTCATCTAAAGAGCCGCCATTCTTTCAATAGAAGTAACATTTGCCTACATTAGTTTTCATTTCTTTGTGTTTTATTTATTACAGGGCTGCTATTTTCATAATGTACATGAACAATGTCACAGAATTTTTTCTTAATTTTTTAAAAAAAATAAATAAGTATCAGTAAAGGAATTGATAGACGGGATTGCATTTACTAGATAACACGTTTAGGCAATAATTGAACAAAAGAATCCTGGCGTATTTCTAACACTAATGGCAATTTACCTTTGGTATTTATTTTCGGTAGTAAAGACCCAGCTTGAATGTAAATTTTGTATAGTGTAAGTATGAAGACCATAGTGCATCTGTACAGGTAGTCACCAGTTATTGTGATATAATAAATAATTGATGGGCTATTTTGATGAAGAAAACTTTGCTCATTTCTGTTTCTAACTTTCTATAGAGAAATTGCCATGATTCCTCTGCTTTTCAACATTTCGTATGACTTTTTCTTTTTTTTGGGTGGGAATAAAAAGCTGTGAAATTGTTCAACCTACTTTGTAACCAAAGAAGCAAAGCTGTGTAATGGAGTTGTTTTTTTTTTTTATAATGCACATTCTTTATGTATTTTTATTTAGTGTTTTCTCATTCACAATTTTCTTTGCTGTCTAGCATGATCTGCATGACCTGTAATCTTCGAACCACTTTCGTACCTCATGTTTTTATCCAGCGCTCTTATTGTAATATGTATTAGTCTGTGAACAATGTCAAATAAAAAGAACGAACAGCTGGTGTGGGTGGAGCTGAGCTAGTGTACTATGCACTAGGAGAAAATGAAGTGAGCCATCTTTTGTTCATTTAAAATGGTGTTTGGAATTTCGTATGCAGAAAACGTTTTGTTACATTGCAGATTTTAATGTATTTAATAAATGCAACATGCAGATTAAGTGCAGTGTATACTGAGTATTTAAATTAAAAATGTACATTTCATAAAATACAGTTTCAAGAGAAAGCATCATTTTGTGTATACTAACACATTAAGTGTATGTCAGAAATTGATGTATAAATATATATATATTTTAACACTTTTTCTGAAATTAAACTGCAGTTTTGTTGAAATATTTGACTCTACATGTGTTCAAAGTTTAATTGGACTTAACATTTCATAAAATTCAAACTCCTCCCTAATGAGGCAATAAAATGGACGTAATAGCATTTTAAAACCTTTTTTATGTATTTTAAAATGACTTGCAGATTATTTCAAGGACCATGAAAATTTTTTAATTTGCCATTTAATATCTACTTTGCTCACACTTGAATGGAAAATCCTTGTCTGCCTTGACTTCACGTGACTCCTTCTTGAATGTGGGAAGACCAGCCACCTACAAGAATGAGAACAATGGTTATAGCAGTGTTGTGTGTAATTAAGTAATCTAGGGAAAAAGTTTTATCCATTGTCCTGGGATGGGATTAATATGGGCATCAGAAGACCATCCAGCTCAACCACTTCCTCTTACATTTGAGGAAACTGAGGCCTGGAAAGGCTATGATCTGCCTCTCATACCAGGAGTCCAATTGTCCCTTGAACTTACTGCATTTGTGACCATTTCTTCCCAGCACTGATATAAACCTAAAGGTCATTCTTAGCCTTGTCCTAGGCTTAGGAAGATTTAAGTGATAAACCAGAGGTAAATAGTCTTGGTTTTTGTTTGCAGTGAGGAGGGAGATTGTTGTTGTTCTGTATGAAAGACAGTCATGCTTTTTGTTAAGTATTTGGTGCTTTAAAGTTAGAGAAATAATTGTCTATCCAGCACAGTCTCTTTCTTGTAGTAATAATTCCCTGTTTGTGGATTTGTTAAGAGGTTTCATAAGTAACAAGAAAAACGAGGATTCTTTTGGAAGGATTAAAGGGACAAAATTGGTGTGGTCTGGCAAAGACCTCCATGTCAGGATGTGAATGGAAGTTATCAGCAGAACCTAGTGAAAATGTACTCACTACACCAGATAGAAGTATTTGTACTACAACCACAACCCTGGCACATGGCTGAATTACTTAGTTTCTAATACTATGTGTTCTTTGAAGGAAAAGAGAAGACAGCCAGTAAATCACACATCAATTGTGAACTTGTCTTCTTGGAAAATGATTTTCACGGTGTTTATATGCTAGCTTAATTAATCTCTATATTGCAGCACCCTGTAAATTCTTATGAGAAATTACTAAGGATCTCAAAGCAAAAGCTGCTCACCTGGGTTGAGCCAATCCACATAAGTATTTAGAGTATGGCCAAAGACAAGAGAATTAGCTAATAAGAAGAGGATACAAGCATAGTCTGCTTGTTTCAGAATGAGGAAAAGTCTGACATTTGAGGTTTCCCAGAGAATCTCTCTGGAATAAAATGATGAAATGAAATAAAAGCAAGGTTAAACTGAGTCCTGACTTCTTGACTGCTGCCAAGTGGAGAAGTGGAGAGTCCCCAGCAGACTGTAGTGTGAGCTGGTCAGTGACTCTACTGTTCTAGCATAGACTTGGGAGATTCCCTGTAGTCTCTAGGAAATTAGAGCATTTAGTGTTTGCATAGTTAAAAAAAAAAAGTTAAAAGATTGAATAATCCAACAGTATTTTTATGCATGAAATAACAGAATGTCAGGTATTCTGAACACTCCCAACTTTGAACATTCAAGAAGACATTTACTAAATCTTTAATTTATATATCACTGTACTGGGTCAATAAAAATCTCTACGATGAAGGAGCTTGCTCTAATGTTTAGACTAGATTGGAAAATCCTTGCCTTCTGCGATTCAGATGATTTCTGCTTGAGTGTACAAAGTGCATATGGTCCTGTGTTCACTTTTCCCTCTGGAAATTCTGAGACTGTTATAATGAAAGGGATGAATTGTCCAACTGATCTACTTGGGACTCAGAACAGAACATGCAATGAGAACATATCTTTAAAAATGTTGCTCATATATTAAAGAAAAGTTTAAAGCACTATACAGAGATCAGCTATTGTGTTTATCACCCACATAATAGGCACATCTTTATTTTTTCTATGCATCTGGATTCTTAGTAGTTGGTAAATACCTCATCACCATTTCCTCAACATTAAATTTGTACAGAGTTGAATGTAATAAATTTCACGTTCTAAGAAGGTGCCATCTTAGTCCTTTGAGGCATAACAATAGTCTTGATACCTTTTTCTGTCTTCAAAATGGACGTTTAATAAAGCTCAATCATGAGGAATTGACAGGCTCTCAAATGAATGATACTTTGTAAGTGAATTCTTTCTAGGTGTATTTGGACCAATCACAATGTGACTCAAAAAATGCTTGAGGAGGAAATTGGGTTTTAGGGCTTTTATTTGTCATTGTCAAAAATGGTATATTTTACTTCAATAAAAATTACTTCAGTTGAGGTGAAGTTTTATTATAAATTAGATTGATAGCTTGTGAAGTGCATGTCTTTGTAATGCACTCACAAGACTGGCTAATTGCATTTTAAAAGTCATCAGTTTAACATGTTCTTGAGAAATTGTATAAATATAGCAGTGTCTCCCTAATATCACTTTACCTGTCTTTTGATATGTGGCTTGAGAACGCTATGCCAGAAAATGTCTTTCTAGGAA
>JAQQSW010022683.1:0-10412 GCA_028646575.1 Pseudocheirus occidentalis
CTCGGTACATCTCTGCCAGATGTATTTTTGTGATCACCTCGAGTAAAGCTGTTCTATTTTGAATGCAAGCATTCTGGGGATTAATTGAGTACCTTATAGAAGACTTAAATCAGTCGAAGCCATAGGTCTTTATTTGTCACATTTTCACTCACACAAAGGGAAACTATGTGGATTCACCTGGGAAACCTAAGGGTGGGAGAAGGGAGAGGCAGGTAGAGACAATAAGGAAGGTTATTTAAGACAGCACTTCTCTCCTACCCTAAATGGAACATTGACTGACATCTCTGAAGCAGAACAGGGAGGGCTAGGGCCAACTGGGAATGTCTCCAGTGCACAATGCACTTCAGGCTCTTGACAGGAGAAGGGGCCCATGATGGTCCTATAAGGTGCTGCTCCCTGGACTTGCTGCATTCTTACACAGACCTTTGTTGTTCTTTTCACTTGGATGACTGACCGTGCTGGATTGGGCATTGGTCTTTGCTACCAAGGGCAACTTGGATATGTGGAAGGCTTGGGGGTCAATTATTTAGATCTGACTTTTTTTGTATATAAAGCATTTTATGTTTACATTCATATACGTCCTGTGATTGTTTTGGCAGGTTTTGGCAAGACAGCTTATCTTGAGAGAGGTTAACTCAGAAAATTGGAAAGGTTATCTAGACCAGTGCTGTCAAACTTATGTAGAAATGGGGCCCCTAAATCATCTATCTGTAAGGATCCCTGAGGACTGTGTAGTGACTTAGAGACCCACACGTTTGTATCTTTCTTTTTTGTTATTTATTTGTCATTCTGAATTTTATGTTATTATATACACATTATATTAAATAAAATCTTTTTATATTATTATATATTTCTTTTTAATTAACATACTGACACATTTAAATCAGCTAGAAATCACATTTCTTCTGGTTCTGGCTGCGCTCTAGAGCTTTGAGGGCTGCATGTGGTCCCCTGGCTGTGTGTGTCAGTGACACCTCTGGTCTAGAATACCATAAAAGATCAAACAAATGGGAAATAAAGACAAAAATTAGAGTACAATTCAGTGAGGTCCAGAGGTCACTAAAGAGAAACAACAACTTCCATGTCTGTTGTTGGCATGGGGAGGAAGGAACAGACTCGGAAGGAGCAAAAGAAGGTGATGAGGTCAATGCACAGACCCCCAAGGGAGAAGCCTACAAGAAGAGTGGTAGCAAAAATAGGCCTTCAGCATGATACCCCAATGACCATCCTTTCCCTTACAGGAAGAGAGAGAGAGGTGGGAAGTGTGGAACAGACAGAGAGGAGACAGAAACAGAAAGAAAAAAAAAGGGAAATGAAAGGGAGAAAAAACCCTTGACACAAGAAAAATAAAATTTATCTGACAGGAGAAACTCACAGAAAAAAATTACAATGCCGTAAAATATTCTGTAACACCAAAGATTCTAGGGATATAATTTCTACAGAAGTATACGCTAAAGAATATTAGAAGAAACACAAAGGACAAAATAAATGAGCTAATGAATACATTAAAGAAAGACTAGTGGTAGAAAGGGGGATACATGGGAAAAGATAAAAGGAAAATTTTGTTTAAAAATGTAAAGTAATAGAATTACTAAAAACATCAATGGAAACAGCAAATAGCAGAATAAATTTAGTCAAACAAAGCTTCACACATGATAAAATCAACTAAAGAACAAGCCAAGAATATGAAAGAAATTAAAAAACAACTAATGAATATACAGGGCAAAATAAAATACTTGGAAGACAGAGTGAGATGTTTGAATTTTAGACTCATTGAGCTCCAAGGGGGGGGAGTGAAGACAGAAAAAAAGAAAAAAGTCAGGCACTATATTTGAGGAACTAATTAGAGAAAACTGCCCAGAATGGACAAGAATAGGAACCACTTTAGAAATTCAAAGAATCCATTCGTCCTCGGCATAGAAAAGTCTTCAATGCAAGTCTCCAAGGCAAATAATTATTAAATTAAAAAATTACAAAGGCAAGAAAGACTTCTTCAAGTGTAAAGAAAGAAAAAAGAAATTGCCCATAAAAAGAACTGGAATATCATCAGGCATCTCAATTACAATATGAGAAAGAAGAAAACTAGACAAAAGTATACTCAAGTCTTAAAGGCATTGGATTAGAACCTGAAATTATATATACTGCAGGATTTTTTTTTAAGGTTGAAGAGGATCTTTCAAAAATCAACAAAACCTCAAAGAATTTATGAACAAAACCCCACAGTTAAAAAGACCCCTGCAAGCAGCTGGTGAAGAGTTCCATATAGACTGAACAATCAGAACCTAACAAAATAATAATATACTTTAAGCCTCTTACTGCTGATCATTGAGATGACAAAAAAAATTTTTTTGAAGGAGAGAGAAAAAAAATAAACCAAGAGTTCAAGATTTTTTAAAAAAAGTATTATAATTGAATTTAAAATTATCCCTTTTTTAACAAATAAAAAGATATTTAAAATTGACAAGAAATAATAGCCTCCAAAAGGAAAGGAGTTCATGAACTCCCATATCTGGACACTGATAACAGAATATTTAAAATATGATAACACAAACATTATATTTTTAAAATATGTGAGATGTATTTAAAGATCATTAACAAGAGAAAGGGGAAGAATAAACACATTGTCTTCAGTCAAAGCAAGCGTTCTTAACTTTTTTTTTCTGGTCATGCTTCCTTGAGCAGCCTGGTGATGCCTATGGATCCCTTCTCAGAATAATGTTTTTAAAAGCGTACAAGCATCACCGTCTGCCTTTCAATGCGCTAAGCAACGCATTACAAAGGAAATTGTTTACAGTGAAATTCAATTATCACAGAAGTTAAAAGAAAAAAGCCAAGATCACTGACCCCAGGTTAAGAACCCCTAGTCTAAAGGCATTAGAAAAAGAACAAAGTAATTATCTAAAGGAATATAGAAAAGGGAACCTATAAAGTCAAAAGCAGAAATAAATAGAACAAATTTAAAAATTCAACTAATAAAATCAAGAGCTAGTTTCCTGAAGTGATCAGTTACCACTTTCTATAAGAGGTTTTTGCTGATACCCCCAATTATTATTACCCACCTTTGAAATTATTTTGTTGTCTACTCTGTATTTTTGTTGTTTAATCATTTCATTTTCATTTAGTCATGACCTCACTTGGGGTTTTCTTGACAAAGATACTGGAGTGGTTTGCTATTTCCTTCTCTAGCTCATTTGACAGATGAGGAAACTGAGGTAAAGAGGGTTAAGTGACTTGCCCAGGGTCATACAGCTGGTAAATATCTGAGGATGGATTTAAGTTCAGGTTCTCCTAACTCTAGGCTATGGCTCTATCAATTGAATAACCAATAAATTAGAGAAATTAAATGAAATAGATAGTTATCTGCAAGAGCATAAATTACCAAAATGCAGGTGAAAGTAGAAGTTACTCCACACGCAAAATAATTCTCTTTCAAATGGGCTCAATGGGTGAATTTTCTAGCCTTCTAAAACTCATAGCCCCTGTGTTATATATGTCATTCACAAATATGGAGGACCAGATGAGATGCTATGATCATAGATGGAGAGCCAGAAGCAGCTTCAGGGGCAGCTAAATGCTGAAGTGGATAGTGCACCTGACATGGAATCAGGAAGGCCTGAGTCCAAATATGACCTCAGACATTTGCTAGCTGTGTGACATTGAGTGAGTCACTTAACCTTGATTTCCCTCAGTTTCCTCTACTGTGAAATGGTGATAATAGTAGCACCTACCTCCCCGGGTTGTTGGGAGGATTATATGACAGAATAGAAAACTGGAAATGGATACAAGCAAAGATATTGACTTTTATGATCATTTCCTTGATAAATTTAACTGACAAAAAAACTAACCATGATGAAGGGGAGAAAAGTGTTCAAAGACTTGCTTAGTAAAAACAACAATAAAAAGAAAAATACTTCTTCCTACAGGGAGACATGGTAGTTAATGTATAAACTCCTTTTCAAAACATCAAGAAAGCAGAATACAGAAGATCACAGATTTCTTGAACTGACTGAAGTTGGCAACAGAGCAAAACAAAGTTCCCACGTCAATCGGTGGTGGAACCTAGTCAGTGAGTAGCCCCCGAATTTCCAGCCTGGAAAAAATGGGAAGATGAAGCTTTTAATTGAATGAATAAAAGATTTTTTTAAAGATTACAACCATATGCTTATAATAGTGAAAAGCAGTTGAAGAGAAAAGAGACTTTAAGAGAACTTGGCATGTGGTCTAGCTAGATGAGATTATCTTTGGGTAGATTAAACTGGAAAAGAAGGGTACAAAGAGACATGAAATTGAATAGTTCAGCCAGCATTTCTACATTGATATAATCTCATTGTCAACAAGAGTAGAACCATGACATTTGGACTTACAGAGATCACTCTGTACCTGATGTACTGTGTAAAGAAGTGACTGGAACACTTAGGGAGTATAAAATTGTGCAGAATGACTAGACTTGATGTGTGCTGAAGGTCACACAATTTAAAAAACCACTTGGGTTGATTTTCAAGATTGTCTCAGAGAGGAAGATTCTGAAGAGATGTGAAAGATTGAGTGGGGCAGAAGGGCAGGAGAGTAAGCTCTTTTAACAAAACAACTAATCAGGGAGACATTAGCTGTTACTGACTCATATCGAAGAGTGATGTTATTGATCAGTTTTAAGAAATCATTTGGGGCGGCTAGGTGGCGCAGTGAATAGAGCACCGGCCCTGTAGTCAGGAGTACCTGAGTTCGAATCCGGCCTCAGATACTTAACACAAAAACTAGCCATGTGACCTCGGGCAAGTCACTTAACCCCAACTGCCCTCCAAAAAAAAAAAGCAAAAAAAAAAAAAAAGAAATCATTTGATTTGGTAGAGTAAAATGTCACTTTGAAGTCTCCCCTCAGGCAGGGTATCTCATATGTATATATGAGAATTGCACAAGATTCTGTGGGAGATGCAGCTAAGAAGCAGCTTTGTCCAATGATATACTGAGCATTGATTGAATCATGATGTGTTAAACAGATACATTTGTGTTGGGGGAGGGCAACACATATGCCCATCTCAATAAATTCACGGATCCTTCTTCGAAAGATAAAGTTTCTAGCCTGGTCTGCCAGTCAGTAAGCTTTTATCAAGTACCTACTATGTGCTAGACACTATATATATAGTGGGGGTACCAAAAAAAGGCAAAAGAAAGTTCCTATCCTCGAGGACCTCCCATTCTCACGGGGGAGACAACATGTAAACAACCAGATGTAGACAAGCTATATATAGGGTAAATAAGAAAAAGTAAAAAAATAAAAACAAAAGGAAGGCACCTAGGATTCAGGGGAATTGGGAGCTGGGGCTTGAAGGAAGCAGGAGAAGGCAGGAGGTGGAGATGAGTGCATTTCAGACAAGGGAGACTGGCTAGAAGGATGGTGGAAAGCCCTAGAAGAAATGGGACAATACGGAAATGGAGTTGGTATGGAGAGTTCAGTTTGGTAGATGTCAGTTTTAAGGTGATGATGGTACGTTTGATGTTCTGTAGGCAAACTAGTTGTGAAGGATCAAGAGTGTTTAGGGCTAGAGATGGAGATTTAGGTATCTTTAGCATGTCATCAACATAAAGATGGTGTTGAAATCTTAGAAATATATTGAGGGAGGGAATATGGAGAAAAAATAGCTGAAGACCGAGGACAGATGCCCATAGCTACCATAGGAAGATACTTGCAGGTAACAGAAGAAAGTAAAGGCACAAAAGTCGACAGAAAGGAATAGTCAGAGAGAGGAAGAAAACCAGGAAGTATTGAATTGTGGAAAGCAAAGGAAGATCAATAGAAAATGGTCATGGATATGAGCAGACGGTTTAAACTCAGCAATTTTTACGTGAGGAAAAATATTATGGAATAATTAAATGGAAAATGCTCTAAATGGCTTATAATTAGAGAAATGGAAATTAAAACAACTCCAAGGTTTCACCTGATAGCTATTAGACTGGCAAAGGTGACAAAAGAGGAAAATGATAAATGTTGGTGGGGCTGTGGGAAAACAGGTATGCTCATGTTCTGTTATCAGAGGAATAAATTGGTCTAGCCATTCTGGAAAACAATCTGAACTGTGTCCAGATGTATGCATACCCTTTGACCCAGCTACAATACTACTAGGCTTAAACATTTTTAAAAATTCAAAGAAATGAGGAGAGTATTTTGATTGGGTGGAGGAAGCTGGCTACGCTATCAAGTAATAATCCATACGATAATGAATTTAAGGCTAGAAGGGGTCTTAGAGGTCACTTAGTCCAAAGGTGTCAAGTTCACAGCCCACAAAACACCAACGTGCAGCCCAAACCAGGTTAAAATGTATTTGAGAAATGGTTAACAAAATAAATAAAATACAATACAACACAGATAACACTAATTTGTGACTTTCTAAGTCAATATGCCACCCACAAGGATCTGTTTCTATTTAAGTCTGACACCACTGATCTAGTTCAATGTTTTCTTGTTATATATAACAAAACAGGCTTATTAATAAATAATTTGCCCCAAGTGACACAGGTAATAAGTGGCAGAGCAGAGATTCAAACCCTGGTCCTTTCTACTCCTGCTCATTCTCACACGGAGAATAAAATGTGATAAAGACCTTACAGATTTGGTAAGAAGAAGGTCACTGATAAGCTTTTAAAAAGTACTTGTTAGAAATAAGGGTGGGAAGATTGAGGTTGTAGCTAGTTAAGAAAGGAATGGATGAATAGAAAGTGGAAGTAGTGGGTGTAGACCACACAGGTCCAAGAAGGTTGGCAGCTAGAGGGGCTAGGTGGAACAATGAATAGAGCACCAGCCCTGAAGTCAGGAGGACCTGAGTTCAAATCCAGCCTCAGACACTTAACACAAAAACTAGCCATGTGACCTTGGGCAAGTCACTTAGCCCAATTGCCTTGCTTTCCTCCCTCCAAAAAAAAAAAGATTAGCAGTGAAAATCTAGGATGTATGGAATCAATTCAAGAAACATTTATTAAATGCCTACTGTGTGCAAGGCTCTGTCCTAGGTGCTCGAAGTTTTCAAAGACAGAGATCTGAATATACTTGAAGACATAGAGGAGTTCCTGCAGAGGAAGAGGCTGAAGATTCTAGATAAGGAGGGGATGATTATGGGAATCATAAATTGATTACCCTGGGGCAAGTAGAAGGGAGGGGGTCTAGAATGAAGGGGTTAGGTATGGAGTAGAAAGAAACCTTCTACTTTAACTCTGGAAGAAAAGAGGAGGAGCAATGTAGGGAGAATGAGAAGATGGAGGTATTTGAGGGACTGTGGACCAGAAGGTCTCACTGTTCTCTGAAAAGTAGAAGGTAAAATCTTGGGGCAGCTAGGTGGCGCAGTGAATAGAGCACTGGCCCTGAAGTCAGGAGTACCTGAGTTCAAATTCGGCCTCAGACACTTAACACAAAAAACTAGCCGTGTGACCTTGGGCAAGTCACTTAACCCCAAATGCCCTCAAAAACAAAACAAGAAAAAGAAGGTGAAATCTTTTATGAGATTAACAAGAGGACCATATGAAGCAGTATCTTCAAGGATCAGAAGAAAGACAAAGATAGGACTACCTAAAGAGAATAAGAAGGAAAGAACATTTTTTTTAGGACTTATTGGGAAAAAATAGGACCAATTAGGAATGGTCATAGCAAGAGGCAGTGCTGTGGAATTCAGGGTTCTTTCCTCAATGTCATACTGTTGTCTTCTCCTCCTTGGTCTGGTGGGCCAATTAGTTTCTCTCTTATCTTATTAGAGCAAGGGTATATGTATATGGGGCAGGGTCAAAGGAATCATCAGAACAGTAGAAGACCTGTTTTTGTTACAACTTCTTGTTTTCATTCAATTAAATTTTACCCAAAAACTCCGGGTGGAGATTGTAACTTTCCATTCTTGACGTTGCTTGAAAGGCAGCTTAAATGTGAACTAAATAAGTTGAGTTCTTGCTACCTCCAGTGAACTTGGGAAAAAATTGACCTTTTCTGTGGCTACAAACATTTGGAAAGTTTTTTTATGGTTTTTTTCTTCCTTTCCACCTCTCCCCCCAAACTGAACTCAGATCACTCAAAGTGGCCAAAGTTATAAAGTTCAGGCTTGGCAGGATTGTACTCATCACCAAAGAATGCAACTTGGGTCTAATATATAAAAAATGCTTCATATTTTTAAACTTGGGCAGGTTTAAAATTACTTCCCAATGCATGCTGATAGAAATTTTCCCCATCTGGACTTAGTTTCAAATGGAGCAAGGTAGAGACTATGATTCTCTATTTTTGCTAATTTCCTTCTCCCAGAAACATGGTGGTGACCATGGTAATGTCAGGAAAGGCCAGAGAGAAAAACCAGCTTCTTGTTAATTCACTTAAATATCAGTCTCAGAGAAGCTTTCCACAATTACATCTGATCTATTTAGTTCTGTTTAGGACAGGGGTGGGGAACCTGTGGCCTCGAAGTCAGATGATACTTCACAGAACAAATTTGTTGGATTCAGCCAAAGGGCTACACTTGAGGACCTAGAGAGCCATATGTGGCCTCAAGGCTGCAAGTTCCCCACCTCTGGTTCAGACAACTCAAGAGGTCCCTTGGTCCTCTGACTGGACACAATCATTTGACTGTCTCAGTACTATATCTTTTAAAGGATAAATTTGTGTATCATTTCATCATTACTAAAAGGGAAGAGAAAGTGATTCCTGTGTTCTTAAAGACTTAGCCAGTTTCCCATTATTGCAAGCTTCCAAATTTATTCTACACTCGATGCAGTTTGTGTAATTCTAACCAAAGCTAACTCAGTTGTCATCTACCAACAAAATTGATCAAAATTTCCTGAGTACCTGCTATATGACAGGCACTGTGCTGGGTCCTGAGCATACAAAGAGAAGCAGAACAGCCTCCTGCCCTCAAGGAGCCTACATTCTATTGGGGGAAACAATATGCGCACATATATGTATAGAAAAGAACAGAGTGTCCCCAAAGTCTTAGTGCAGGTTAAAATTTATCTCCTCATATTTGATTTGTAGATATGGGGTACCCTAAAAGCCTTAGCACAAAAACTGCCCCCCAAAATTTACTGCACTCAGACTTTTGGGACGTCCTGTGTCTACAGCCTGAATGCCAAGTACTTCTCCAGTGCAGAATTATGGGAAGAGCACTGGACCAAGGGCACGAGACATGGGTTCTGACCAGGTGAATAATTTTTGATCTCTTCAAGCCTCATCTTGCTTATCCATAAAAATGAGAGAGTTGGAGTAAGTGATTTCTGAAGTCAAAGTCTAAGATCCGAAGCTGGTGAGTTCTGTAGTCTTTCTTATATTCCTTACACCTTTTAAACATCCCAGCAGCCACCAGTAAAGCAGGGAGACATGGTCTTGCTCCCTTCCCAGTCCTACAGGGATGTTCCCACAAAGGTACAGGAAGGCTTCTGAAAAGGTTTGAGCTCCTAGACCTAGGCAGAAAGGTCTGTGCAGATCTCATTGGTTGGAAGTGTGGCTTTCAATAATGTTTTCAGATCTTTCCATTGGTACTTAACCCAGCTTTCAAGACTCATCATGTGAATGGACATGTCTCTGGTCTGTTTCTCTCTTCTGATGCAAGAGGAATCCACAGTTCATGAAACGATATTTGTCTTTAAAGAGATTACCTTGGGAATCTGCCCTTTCCCTTTAAAAAACAACAATGTACTACAGCATTTGGAAGTTGCCTAGGAGAGCCTGGGGCTGTCAAGATTCCTTACCTCTCGCAGCAAATATTTATTTTTTAATATAATTTTTATTTGTTTTCTTGTTTACATCATTCATTTCCATGAGATTTTTGAGTTACAAATTTTCTCCCTGTCTTTCCCCTACCCCTAAACATAAAACTGCAATCCCACTGTAAAGCCCCTCCCCTGATCTGCTCTCTTTTGTGCTCTCCTCCAATACCCCTCTAACTTTCTGGTAGGGCAAGGAGGGTCTCCCTATCCCAGTCCCTGTATATCTTAATTCTTAGTTGCATGTATTTCAGAGCTTTAAATTCTAGATTCTTTCCATTCCTCCCTTGTCACTCACCCCCACTGGAAGGACAAGCAATTCAATACAGGTTGTGCATGTGTAATTATACAGGACATCTTCACAGTGGATATATTGTGACAGTCTGCTCATATATATGTCCCTCCTTCCTATCCCACCCCCCCCGTTCTGTTCTCTACCCTGTCCCTGTCCCTTTACTGAAGTGTATGCTTCTAGCAACCTTCCCCCAGACCCTGCCTTCCCCTCAGTCATCCTGCCTCTTGTCCCCATGCCCCCTACTCTCTTGTGTGGCATGATACCCAGTTTAGAGTTTATGTAATTCCTTCCCTAAGCCAAATTCAATGAGAGTAAATGAAAGTAAAGTTTTAACAGTTATCCCTTGTCTCTTCTATATGGGACGATTAACCCCATTTTGTCTTTCCCTGTC
>JAQQSW010022684.1:0-10412 GCA_028646575.1 Pseudocheirus occidentalis
TTCTATGCTTTGATCCTTTTTGTCCACAAAAAAAGGATTCTAGAGTTTTATTGCTGTTCTTATTTTGCTTCCTTTTCCTCATGTTGGCCATTCAATTAATTGGTTGGTTTTTTTTTTTTAGCTTTGTGAAACTCTGCTTCCAGGGGGGGAAGCTCTGTTCCAAATCGCTGGGGTTTTCCCAGCTGCCGGAACTATTAGGGGGGTGTTGCAGCCCCTCCCCCAGCTTTGGCTTGCTGAGAGCACACCCCAGGACCACCACCCAAGACCATGATCCAGATCCAGGCTGCTCAACGCAAGAGCACTTTGCCCTGATCAATAGATTCAGCCCCACTGTGGAGTCTGCAGGCCAGGGGCTCTGAAGCAGCTCAGTGGGGGCATCCGAAGGTTACAGCAGTTCTTGCCCTTCCCCTACTGCTTCCTTGCCCTGGGGGCAGATTGGCGAACTGCTTTTCCTCCCCCAAGTTAAAGTTTCAAAGTTTCTCTGACCTTCTCTAATCCTCACTTAGTAGATGTGAAGATGCCCTCAGGAAGGTGCTTTAGATCTTCTCTGAAGTAGACTCACGCTGTGGCTCAGCTCAGCTCCAACCAACCCACCGACCTGGGGCCTGGCTGGCTGCATTTTGGTTTCAGGCTGGGCTGGTCCCAGCTCCTGGCCTGCCGATATGCACAATGAGCCCCTCCTGCTGACCCACCTTTATCTATTACTTGTTTTTCACGCCTTGGTAGATGTGGAGTTGCTCAAGGTGCTGTGGAGCTTCTCTCTTATAGACTGGCTGCAGCTCGGCTGGGCTCTTCCTGACCACCCTGGGGCCTGGCCATGTTTAGGTTTCAGGCTGCGCTGGCCTCGGCTCCCGTCCTGCCGCTATTAGCCCCTTCTGCTGAGCTGGCTTCAGTGAGAGATGTGTTTTCTGTATTTTTGTGAGTTTGAGAGCCCTAGAATTTTGGGGGGGTCATATTTTATGGGTATTTAGGGTGGCTGTGTGGGAGCTGCAGAAATTTGCTGCTTCTATGCCACAATCTTGGCTCCTCCCCGCTCTAAACTCAGATCTTCTTGAAGCTCAACCCCACACTGTGGCCCCTACCTGCTCACAAGCCTGTCAGAGGCCCTAGGCATCATGGCCCCTTCTGCCCTCCTCAGAGAGCCTGTTTGAAACAAAAGCCCTATCTGCCCAGACAGTTTAGATCTCATGCTCATATATCACCAACTGATCTCTCTACAGCTTTATGGTGTTGTGGCAAAGAAGCCTATTGCTGCTAAGGCCTTAGGCCATTTCAGGAGCTAAAGGCAAGATCTAATTGCCAACCAAAATAGACTAATTAGAGGGTAGGCCAAGTCATTGTGGGGAGAGGGGCAGGGGAGTGATAGATTCAGTAGGCCAAACTCAACTCTTTTAAAAATTCCACCCCTTTCCTTACAGAACCCCATCACAGAACCTTATTTTATGCATAACTCCCCATCTTGGCTACTACCTAAAAAGGGACAAGGCAGAGTCCTCATCTCCAGTCTCTAATTTAACTGGCTTTGAAAAAGTAAATCACTGGTAAACTCTCCAAATTGACTCCACTGGACCACACCCTCAACAACAATCATTCTACGTCTAGGTTTATACTACTTCTACAACTTCTCTAATACCTAGGTAGTGGAAGACTTAAGTCCTCAGTGAAGGAAATCCCTGGGGGTGGGGGGGGTTATGCATGTGTAGTAATAGGATGAAGCTTTCTTACTGCAGGGGATGGTTCCTAATTCTTACTCTCACTATCGCTGCCAAGTTCTTTCCCTACAAAGCTGATCTTAGCAGGATTCAACACATCCTCTAGCTAAGCCTCTGGGTTTTACTTGCCAGCCCCATCAGTACTAATTGTCTTTGACTTGTGCAATGACTAAGTCATCAAGCGCCTATTTGGGTTCAGGAAACAATCCCTAAAAGCCAAGAACTCTGTGGAGAGCTACCAAATGCACTGCATAAATTAATTTCTGTTTTCCTAAAGTCAGCAATCCAGCTTTTCCAAGACCTTTAATGACAGTAAAGGAAATTTCCTCTAAAGCAGAGGTTCTCAAACTAATTTGGCCTACTGCCTCCTTTTATTTAAAAAAAAAAACACTCAGCCCCCCCACCCCGCCCTGAAATCTTACAAACTAAGATAGAAGTCTCAGATTAATTGTACAATTATACCCAAGACTACTACAGGCCCCCTGGATTGTTCCCGTTCCCTATAAAGCCAAGCATATGCAACTTTCCAGAAGAATGCTGTTGTGAATAGCTTCAAGATTCTGATTATACCGTATAATGAACACTCTATTTATTCAATAACAAATCAGAGCAAAACATTCACAGAAAATCAAAATACAGGATTCACAACAACCTATCACTAAAATAGCCACAGAGTTTTCACCACAGTGGTCACACAGTTTTGAACAAAGTAGAAGTCTCAGATTAATTGTACAATTATATCCAAGATTACTACAGGCTCCCTGGATCATTTCAGTTCCCTGTAAAGCCAAGCATGTGCAACTTTCCAGAAGAATGCTTTTGTGAATAGCTTCAAGATTCTGATTATACAGTATAATGAACACTCTATTCAATAACAAATCAGAGCAAAACATTCACAGAAAATCAAAATACAGCATTCACAATAACTCATCACTAAAATGGTCACAGAGTTTTCACCACAGTGGTCACATAGTTTTGAACAAAGTACTATCATTTAGTCAATCAATCACTTAGTAACTCAATCAACTCAATCACTCAATCATCCTTAAGGAGACTTGCCTCCTTAAGGGTCACAAAATACAAGAGTCAAAGTTCTCCACTCATGGGGAAGACTAAGTTACAAATCAGTCACTATTCTGTCATCATTCACTATTAAATCATCAGAAAATACATAGGCCATCCATCCCTCAGTCACAAGTAAATCATAATCTTCTCAGTCAGTACACTGTATCCAAGTAAAGTCTTCTTTCAGCTTGACTCGAGGATGGCTCTCAGATTCCCTGGATCCCCTTCCATGGTCCCAGCTACTACCTGGATTCACCAAACTGTCACCTGGGTTCAAGGGCAGACAACTCCCAGCTCCTTGTCCAGCTCTCCACGCAGTTCCTGTTCCATGCTGAAGCTCACAATGTCCAGTCCACTTTAAAACCTCCATAATTTATGTTCCCAGGAAGTCAAGGCTTAACAAAACTGCAAATAGACAAAATACCAACACCACAGTCATGTTTCCTCAGCCTTCTGCAGCTCCAGCTGGTCCTCAGAAATCCTCAGAAGCTCCAGCTGGCCCTCAGACTCAGCAGAAGTTTCAGCTGGTTCCCAGAATCAAAATCACTTCATCCAGGTTCTGAAAATAAAAATCATTTTCTCCAGCCTGGGCCTCTTTTCCTCAGCCTCCAGAACCGGGCTCCAAGAAGATCTGTCTGACCCAACAGGGGCTCCTCCTTATATACACACAGCATTAGTTCCTTGTCAGCAGCCTTCTGTTTCTTTAACAGAGGCTTGATTAATTACTAAGTGCTAAGTACCTGTTAACTCTGCCAATACAAAGGGATCAAATTATATTACTATTACACGCCTCCCCCAACCAGGGAGCAGTGTTGCCCACTTTGGGAACCACTGTGCCTCAAGCAACCTCTGGGTTAGTACACGTCCCTTCTCTGTTCCGCTGAGAGGGCTGACTCACAGTAGTTGAAGGGTGCCATGTTGGCCTATCAGGTTATCCTTTCATTTTTCCCTCTTTCTATCATGAGAACAATGAAGTCATCCCAATCCAATGGCCAATATGTAAGCAGAGAAGAAACCAATAAAGAGATGGAAAAGTAAAAATGAAGGCAAGAGAATAAAGGACACAGAAAATGATGTGGCTCTCCTCCTTGCCTCTAAGATTCAACGGACACAATAATAGTGCACCCAAAAGGGTAGAGTTTCATGGCTTCTTCCAACAAACAGCTTTTGAGCACAAACAGAATATTGTGAGAGAATATAAGCTGGGAACTAGTAGGGCAGGGATTGAGGGAATCAAGGATGGAAGAGAGCAAGCCAGATGCTGCAGTACACCACTAGGGAGTGTAGTGGATATGGAATAAGCACACTTTTTTCCTTAGTACTTTTCACGTTGCTCTGACAAAACAGTGCCCCTGAGAAGTTACCAAACAGCAGGCTTCCCTGAATTGGCAGTCCCATTTCTTAGGCAATACTCTATTACCACTGCCGAAGGGAAGTAGGTGTATCTGTTCTTAATCACCTCACCCCCCCTCTGTCAGCAGGGAGCCCAAAGGTGTATGGGTAGGAAAAGCACTGGGTTTGGAGCCAGCTTCCGCATTCAAATCCTTCCTTAGTCACCTTCAAATTGTGTTATCATGGGCAAGTAAGGTTAAGAAGGCTCTCTCAGCTTGTTTCTTGATAACAAAAAAGAGGGAGTTGGATTAACTGATTTCCAGATCTAAATCAAAAATCCTAAGAAGTATTTTCACTTGGGAATCTTGGGGTATAAATTATACATAGCCTGAGTAAATTAGAGGTCCACTGCTTCATGTTGCTTAATTAGCTTGGCACAGATTTAAAATGTTAATCAGGCCCTGACTCTTTCAGCCTTCTCTCAAGTGACACAGCTTCTCCTCCAACCCTAAGCAATATTGTCACTGTCCTTCAATGCCAGTTTACCCAAATGCTACCAGAAGCCCAAGATGATCTCAGTCTTTCTCCAGTCCCTTGGTCTTTAGAATGGGGTCCTTTTTTGTACAGGTCTCTGGACCACACATTGCTTCTAGGAGCTACTGAACCTTAACTCAGGCCTTCCAACATTTCACATGTCATCTGTACTATGTGTGCTATGTTCTTGCTCCACAGAGATGGTATAGCTATTCCTGTCCCTTGAAGGTCTTCAACTATCTTCTGAACCACTAGATTAACATCATGACTGATTCATTAGATCAATCATTAAATGAGTTGAACTTAAAGTAAGTGTTCTTGGCGCCTGTGAATAGATTTCAAAGGGTCTGTGAGCTTGGATGGGAAAAATGCTACATCTTTATTTTAATGTAACTGCTTTCCTCTGAAGTCCTCTTTATTTTATCATAGGCACTTAAAAGCATTAGTCTAAGAAGGGGACCATTAGCTTCACTAGATTTCCAAAGCAGTCCGTGATACAAAAAAAAAAAAAGGCTGTCTCGATTATCTTTCATTTCCTTTACATTTCTTAACTTCTATGAATATAACAATTATATAATTATAATAACAATTATAATAATAGCTAGCATTTATTCAGCACTGCAATATTTGCAAAGCACTTTAGAGAGATTATTGCATTTCATCCTCACAATGATACTATTGGGGTGAGTGCAATTATTAGTCCTATGTTACACGGGAGACACAGAGAGGTTAAGTGATTTATCTAGGCTCATATAGCTAATAAGTGTTTGAAGCAGGATTTCAACTCCAGCCTTTCATTCCAGGGCATCCAGATGATGTGGATAGAGGACCAGGCCTGGAAACAAGAGGACCTGAGTTCAAATCCAGCCTTGTGTACTTATAAGCTGTATTACCCTAGACAAGTCACTTCACCCTGTCTAAGTTCTTCATCTGTAAAATGAGCTGGAGAAGGAAATGGTAAACCATTCTAGTATCTCTGTTAAGAAAAGCCCAAACAGGGTCACAAAGAGTCAGACAAATGACTCAAAACAACTTTTAGTCCAGCACTCTAATCCACTGGACCACTCAGGTGCTGCTTTCATTTTTATCAACAAGCCAGACCAGCCTAATTCCCTCTACTGTAGGTACATATAGACATCAGATTACAGGAGGTAGCCAGTAGATGGTAGGAATGGAAATGGGGTCAATGAATCATGCATAAGAACTTAAATGACTGAACATTTTCAGTTTCAGAAACTCGTTATGAATCATAACAGAACTATTAGAGATCACATAAGTTAAAAAGTAACCTCAGGGCTCAATCCTGAACACGTGGCTGTTGCCTTAGTCTGCCAAAAACAACCACTACTTTTGTCCTGGAATGTGTGTCAAGAACATCTGATTTAAATCAGACCTTATCCAAACATCAAATCAAAAGAAAAACAAAAAACCTCAGTTTAGTAATGGGTACCTTCTTTTCAAAAGGGAATTTTGACATAGCTTCTGGACCACTTACACCTTTTTAAAACACATGGTACTCTGACAAAGAGTTAGGAGCCTACAGTCTCAAGGCCACTTGTGGCCCTCTAGGTCCTCCAGTGTACCCTTGGACTTAACCCAAACTTCAGGGAACAAAATCCCGCAGGTTCCCCACCACTTCAAGTGTAAACTTCATGTTATGAAGAAATATATCTTTCTCTATAAAGCTATTATATATTCATGATATAAGTACCATACTGTACTGTCGTACTTGATTCTGCATTGGACTAAAACATTTTTGTGTTCTGTAGCTGTTCCAGCTCTCCCTTTAAACTCTTCAAAACTCAGCTCATTTTACAGACTTAGGAATTTAAAGTTCTTTTAAAACTGCTAGCAATGCAGCTTACTCAAGCTGAATTACAGTTCAAATTTTATTATATGCATGCATGATTATATTTGTCTTTATGAAAGATTACTCTGAATGATGAGCTTGACAGATTTGAATCTGAAGGATTAACCTGTCAGTGGATAAAAGGAAAAAGTAGAATGAGGTTTGCTCTAATAAAATTCAATGAGCGACTTCTGAGTAACTACTTGGAACAAGGTTATTCAGTACTCCTTTGACCTAAGAGACAAATATGGGGAAGCTAAGCAAGAAACAAACTGCCAGCCTGCCTGAGTCATTCTTGACTATGACCACATTATAAAATGGAAAGAATGACAACTCTTGGCTTTATCATCATACAGGCCAATATCCAGAATTTAGAGTCCGAGCCTTTAGAAATTCTATTTTACATGGGAATGAATCCAAAATCTGGGGTATTTTAGTGTCTCTGGTTATTTACCTACCACAAAATTGGTTGTGGAAATAAGCACACCCATTAATGGATGCATACTTTGGAAAACTGAACCTTAACAAGGAGTTTGGTTAGTTAACAGTAACATCTGACCAAGAAAACATTCCAAGCTATTGCTTATAAGAAATCACTGCCTCATCTCCAGGAGGCTGTAATTAAGGGGGTAGAGGGCACAGTGTGGTAGGTATAGTGAAGAGTCTTCACCCAAACAAACCAAAACAATTCAAGTCACCTAGAAAATCAAGTCAATGGGACAATGACATTGATTATAAGATTTAGAAGTGAAAAAAGGAGCTCAGCAGTCACCTAGTTCAGGCTGCCTCTTCAGAAGAGGAAACTGAGGCCTAAAAAGGGAAGTGATTTGCCCAGGGGTATGTGAGCAGTAGACAGCAAAGGGCTGATTCTAAATCAAAGAAACAGTTTCTGAGTTGAAGCAGACAGCAATAGCCACTTAGTATAAAGAATACCTAAAAAACCCAATTCTCTACAGGATCCCCATCTTAGATAAATGGTTAATGAGCAATTACTTGAAGGCATTTGATGAGAGAAAAGCCACTTTGGCTCTGCAATCCCCTTCTCCCTTTTGGACAACTCTAACAGCAAGGAGGTTTTTTCCTTAAGAAGCCAAGACTGTCTCTCTTCAGCAGCCAGCTGGGCCCCAAGTTCTGTCCCCTAAGGCCATGCAGGACAAGTCTAATCCTTCCACAGGACAGCTCTTCAGACTAGAAGCTGGTTAGCACATTCTACCAAAACATCCCCAGTTCCTTCAACTGACTATCACAGGGCATGACTTGGCTAAACTGGCCAAGCTACAGTACCCCCACTGCAAACCATCTCCTCTCTTTGCACAGCTGTCCCCCATGCCTGGATATCACTCCCGGTTCTATCTCCTACTTTCCTTAAAAGCTCAGTTCCACTGACAGCTCCCATACAAGGCCTAACCCAGTCCCCTCAGGAGCTAATGCACCTCCACCCCTGTATTGTTTTGTATTCCCTTTACACATCCGTTATTATTTAGTGAAATGTATTTCTGTATCCAACAGCACATAAGTGTCTCTTAGTTTCAAGCGTCATCCACTCCCCCCTTCTGCTTGTTTGTACAGACTTCTACTTGTGGACCCCAAGTATGTGGAATAACTTTCCCCATACTTGCTCTCTCCCTTCTTCCCCTCCTCCCAGGGTATTGCTCTTCCTCTTCTTTCTTAAACCTAACAGAACCACTCCCAGGCTCTCTAATTAGACTCCTGTAAGATTTCTGACAATAGAGTTCTGAGGGGATACAGTATTTATAGCACTTATTTATATGTCTATGCTGTTTCCCAGGAAAAAAATTACCCTCTTAATGGTAGTGCCTGGCATGTAGCAAGTGCTTAATAAATGTTTACTGACTGCTACTTGTTTACTGAAACAAAGGACTACATAAGATTAAGAGTTGACAAGAACCTCAGAAGTCACCTAACCCAGTCCCCTCATTTTATACAGAGGAATCTTCCAGGCCCTAAAAGGTTAAATGATTTTTGTAAGGTCACCCAGCTAGCAAACGTCTCATGAAGGCTATGAAACTCAGTTTACGACACAGAGAAGATCCTTAATAAATATTTGATGACTGATTCATTGATTTCTGACTCCCAGTCCCGGCCCTGTCCAATAAAGTCCCAGGAGAGGTGGGAGAGGAATGGGCCCTGGTGAAGGATGTCAGCCTCGGTAATGAGGACAGGCACTTCTGCCCCACAGAACAAGACCCAAGTGGCCGCGCAGGGCTGAAGGGGGCCCTCAGGGGTCATCTAATCCAGTCCCTCCATTCGGAGTGGGGTGGGGGGCAGAAGCTCAGCACAGGGAGGTCAGGCTATTGTTTAAGGCGCTGGATGTCGGAGACAGCTCCAAAGGGAGTCTTCCCGACTGCAAAGCAAGGCAGGGCAAGCCCTCCCCTCAACCACGCGGCCAGCTGCGGGGGTGGGGGGGCCGGCTCCTAGCAAGGTAGCCGACACCGGCGGGAATGAATGAATGAGTGCTCCTGCTTCCGAGGCCCTGCACCCCAGCTCTCTTTAGGGCTCACCTCCATCTTCCCTAAAAATGTGTCACCCGTCCTCGCAAACAATGCTCCCGCTGCGGTAGCTCCGGGATTGACAATCCCTCACCCCAGTCATCTTCCGCCGCCCCCCCCTCCAGCAGAAGCAAACAGAGGGGAGCCAGTCTGACATCAGCGCCGGGCGGGGGGGGGGGGGGAGGGCGGTGGTTAGAAGGGTCCTGGTTCTGAGGCCACGGTTGCTAGCCCCCGAGGTCGGGGGGACCACGCATTCCAGGGGTGGGGGGGGGGCTTACTCCAAAGCCATGGTCACTAACTGGGAGGTGTGGCGGGGCGGCAGCCCCCCGCAGCGGGGGGTGAGGATGGGGCATCATGCCCCTAGCCCCCCGCGGGCTCTCTCTTGGCCCCCACCACACTGACCTGGAGAGGTGCTTGAGGATCTGCTTCTTGATGAGCCCGGCCATGGCGAAGGGGAGGAGGGAAACCACCGCCGCCGCCGCTCTCCTTGCACAGGCACTCGCTCCCTAGTTGTCCCTCCGGCCGTCCCGAGCGCCCTCCTCGGGAGAGCAGCGACGGGCCTAAGACAAGTCCCAAGGCTTTGACTCTGGCGGTGGCCCTAGCCCCAGCAGCCCCAGCGGCCGCTGCCGTCGCCGCCAAGGAGCGAGCTGGCTCATCCCAGTTCAGGCCGCCGCCGCCGCCGCCAGCGCCATTTTGACTGCACCATCACCTGAGACGCTAGGGGGAGGAGCGGCCTCTCGGGGGCGGGACTTAGATGGAGGGGCGGGGCTACGCGAGACAGGGAAAGGCTAGGCCGTTCTAGCGAAAGGGGTGGAAATAAAGGGTGAGGGGCGGGGCTGCACGGAGGGGAGCGGCCGCGGGAGAGGAGGGAAAGGACAGTAGTTACACGGGGAGGGTGGGACTTCGGGGGGAGGGGTGCGGTTATGGGAAGGAGGGGCGGGGCTACAGAAAAGGATCAAGTTACTAGAGATAAGGGCAGATCTACTGAGAGGAACTATTCTAGAAAGGGCCTAGGACAGAAGAGAAGGGGAGAGGAGAGTGAGGTTACAGAAGTAACAGGCAGCTCCACCAGGCTACGGGAGGGAGAGGAGGAGCTAAGGCACGATGTCTGGGCTACTAGAGAGTCCAGGAAGGTCCCCGGGGGCAGAGTAAGGAGAGATGGAGATATGAAAGGAAAAGGCTACAGGAAAGAAGAAAGTGACTCTGAGACTCAAGGAACCAAGAGGGGGATGGGGGCGGGACTCTGAGACATCCACAGGAGAGGGAGGCATCCACTTGGGGGAGGAGCTTTGGGGGAGGGGTGGGACTCAGAAGCTTCGGGTAAGGAAGGAGGCGTGGCTATGAGTAAAGAGGCGGAGCCGAAAGGAAGCTCTCCATGGAGGCGGGGCTGGGGAAGGGGAAGGGGAAGGG